>APFE030475249.1:0-22018 GCA_000404065.3 Pinus taeda | reverse complement strand
GATTGTGGTCATTTACTTTCAAGCAATTTACCTTCAAGTCATTTTGATTTATTCATTCTTTTCAAGTCTTTTCCTTTACAAGTTCAGCAAACAATTAGAAATCACCATCACACACACTTTCACTCATATAGAAATCACTTTCACACACTTGCACTCACTTGTCTATAATCATCATTCCATTTTAGGAAGATAAGTCACTCACAAACAACCCCCCTAAAAACAACAAAAGCTCTAAGGAAGTTACTTAAGTACATATAGTACACCCTCACTTCATCAGCTTACGAGCCCCGGGTTGACAATTAATACTAGCAATTTAGATAACAATAAATTGACTAAACAGAGGTTGAATGAAATTGTTTTACAAAATCTGCCTTTTACTACCAAAGAGCTTTCAAGGCCAATGCAATGCATACATTTCTCAAAAATACATCCTCTCCTGAGCTCTCAAGACTCTCAAACCAAAGCTTCTTCAACAAGTCTCCAAACAACACTCTCAAACAAGCTCTCCAAAAACTCTCAACAAACTTTGTCTCCCTCCTCTAAAAATACATAAGAGAATTTAATTTTTTGATATCCATAAACAAAGGAGAAAATATCTCCCTAGATCGACATTCCAAGGATATAATAACTCTCTTTATCCACCAAAAGAGGAGCTTATGAGATTCTTAAGGAGAAAATCTCTCAGTTCCACATATCAAGGACCTCATCCACATTTTAAAGGGAAACAATTCCCATGAAAATTTCACTTCCAACCTGAGATTAGGAAATTGTTTTTGAGGTGGATTCTCACACTTCATCAATTTCATTTTTAAAAAATATAAAATTCAAATATATGAGTGTATCCACATGAAGCTCGTATCAAACATTTACATTTAAAATTTAAAATGCTCAAATCCTAGCCTTTAATGAACTTTTCCTTGGGTAAAATTTGGAGAACTATGTCAAGATCCTACTCGATCATACCTCCCTACAAAGATATATTTTGGTCCAACAAAAGCTCAAGGATTTGTAATTGAATATGTTATCATGACATTGATTTTCTGCAGAATTAGGTATAATTCAATTACAGAGACAAAAAATCTGCTCTTTTTCCTTATGAATTACTAGGACAATGATACATTTCCTGCAAAGAATTTTGTGTCATTTTCTCTGCTCAAACCTCCATTTTCCTCCATTTTGTATTGTCACATACCATGGTGAAATGTACTTGAACAAGGTCACGACTATCAAAAAACTTGCTCTTAGTTCATGGAGATATCATTGTGCTCATTACCGCATACCACCAAGGTCATTGATAAATATCTTCCTCAATACAAACTCTGGATATTTGTCTTGAAGAATTGTCAATGCCTTTTTCGTAACATTTTGCAAACCCCACGTTGCAAGACCTGGTGCATTCTTAAGATCGGTAATTTGAACGATTGAATTTATGCTTCGAGGATTGAAGTTTAGTTTTTGTATCTCCTTTTCTGGTAACTGATTCCAAAATGTTTCCTTCATAAAATTATGTTTTCCAGTATAGTAAAAGCTTCAAAAACCTTGAAGTCTCTTGTTCAGAAACTTCAACAGAATTATGTGAGTAGATTCATCACTCAAGTTGTCAATATGAAAAATTGTAGGGAATAATATCCATAAATGGGTTAATTTTTTTCATAATTTTTCCAAAAAAAATGGCCAATTTTTATTTTTTCTAAATGTTATTCGGCCAAATTTTATAGAATTTTTTTTTTGTTATCTTGAAATCACCAAAATTTTATAGATGCTATATATAAGATAATAAAAACTTGAATATTTTTACAAATATATCACTAAACATTTTTTAGTTTGCATATTGAAGACGGTTAAGATTCACCAAAGCTTCTAAATTTTAAATTATATTTATGTCTTTAAAATTTTCCATAAAACTTGTGAAGAAATAAAATTCGTCATAGAAAAACATTTTCAGAAATTTGAACTACAACCTCCTCAATTACCAATGACCTCAATGGGAGCTTTAGCATCAACAATCACATGCAAGCAGCAAAAGCCAAATAAAAAGGAATTTCACAATTCCCAAAGTGAGAAAATAATGCAAGATTGTCATCGTTCATCTTGCATGAGAACATGATTATCAACTTTGCATATGAAATAAATTGGTGAAGTTGTAATTTTCTGAATAAAAGGGTCACAAGAGAAAACTACAAGTAGTCTTGACTCAAAAACTTTGCTTGCATGCATTACCTTTGACTTCGTATATTTTTTTTTCTCGCTTTCTCGTCATACGGTCCATTGAATGGATTATCTCTTAACTTCGTATATTTTCTTTTTTCGCTTTCTCGTCATACAATCCATGGATCGAAATGGCGAGATCCATATGGCCCCTGGCTAACGGCTCCTATCGTTGTTTCGAAGTTGACGTGAAAGTTGTAATATATCTCCACTCACGCAATCGAACAGGGAGGATTTCGTCAGATCCCGATCTTTGTGATGACTACCATTCTTTGAATCCACAAATACTCTATATGATGGCTCACCCATTTGACATTATGATTCATTTCTAAATGGAGTGTACAATATAACTGCACCTTCTAAAGTTGAACTCTGCACTCGTCACTCCCTTGAATTGAAATATGAGTCTAATCTCGCCTATCTTTGCCTAGATCTGTCTAACTAATCCAACAGCTCCTGTGCCTTCTCAGATCTACGTATACATCTGTCACTACTTCCCAATGGATATTTCGAGGAAGATCCTCAGAGTTGGGTTGTCGTCAAAACCATGATTGTGGACGAAACTTATGTCCTAAGTGGAAGATTGCTGGACTCGTAGAATAACTCTCCTCTAGGAATATGCACAACCAATTTCATATCCTCTTCCAGATAATGGCTTGTAACAGTTATGGATAAAATTTGTGCCACATTTGGTGGAATATTTTCTCGCAGATTAATAGTTGAACTGCGGCTAGCATTTTGGATTGAGGTCGTCTACTTCCCCATGTAACCATCGTAATCAATGCCATGCAGGAACCAACCCCACAATCACCTCTGCATGGTACATGTCTTTGCAACATGGACCAAATCTGTGGTGAAGGTCTCCTTGGTATGAGTTGTAACCACCGATTAATATCCGTAGTTCAAATCTTATTGAGTACACTGGTCTATTGTGGTGGATGCTCGAGAAGCAGATTCCCCACCCCCACCTTGGAGAGTCTTGCTTTGCTAAAACCATAGGATCTTAGTATATAGACTTGCGGGTGGTTGGATGTACTCTTGGTTTTATAGTGGCAGCTATGAAGATTGATCCTAAATCTCCCATAAATTAAGACTGGCAGTTACTGATTCACCATGTGATTAAAAAAAACATATCTATGGTAGTATACATGAAACTACCAAACTGTTTCCAGCGCTTACAAAGCCAATGTTGAATGAATATGGAAATAATGAAGAAAAGAAGTTAAACTCATTCAGTTATACATTGACCAAGTAAAGAAACTAAATTTAAACACATGCAAATAGACACTCAGGATTTATGTGGTAAAACCTCAATAGGGAGTCAAGGAAACATCCACGGGGCAAGGGATTGGAATTTATTAATTCAACAATGATTCTCCACATATACATTTCACAGGCATTCACTAGTTTTATATCATCGACCTCTGTTACATAATTGACATTTCGGTATAAAATTGACTAGTTACACTTTACCCAAAATTACTAATTCGTTGTCAAACAAACAAACTCCACCTTGACAACAATTTTCCTAATCCCTTTCCCATGCCCATTCATCATGTTTGCTGCAAGCCAAGAGAAGCTAAACACCACCATAGCTTCTCTACTATAACTTGCTTTGTGAATATGTTTGCACAATTATCTCGTGTATGGACCTTTTGAAGAGCTACTTTTCCGCCATCGATCACATGTCTCATAAAATGATACCTTACATCAATGTGCTTGGTTCTGCTGTGATAGGCAGGGTTTGTAGCGAAGTGAATAGCACTTTGACTATCACATAGTACATTCACTTTCTCCTGTGTTCTTCCAATTTCATCGAGCAGACCCTTTAACTAGATTGCTTCTTTACTGGCATCTGAAGCAGCTATATATTCAGCTTCGGTAGTGGACAACGCAACTGTTTCTTGAATCTTTGACATCCAACTAATTGCTCCACCTGCAAGAGTAAAGACATAACCTGTAGTATATGTCACTTGTGCCTCTTAGATATCGAAGCACCCATTTCACTGCTTGCCAATGTTCTTTACCTGGATTTTCCATGAACCTACTGAAAACTCCAACTGCATGTGAAATGTCAGGTCTTGTAGATACCATCGCATACATTAATTTGCCTACAACATTTGCATATGGTACATCAGACATATACTACTTTTCTTCATCAGCTCTAGGACTCAAAACTGAAGAAAGCTTAAAATGGGAAGCTAGTGGAACATTAACAGGTTTCACATTTTTCATAGAGAACTTTTCAAGTACTTTCTCCACATACTTCTGCTGTGATAACCAAAGCTTACAATTTTTCCTCTTTCTGTGTATCTCCATGCCCAAGATATGTGTTGCTGCTCCAAGATCCTTCATATCAAATGTCCTAGAGAGTTGAGCCTTTAACCTGTTGATCTCTTCCATGCTTTTGCTTGCAATAAGCATATCGTCGACATACAAAGATAAGATAATGAATATGCCATTAAAATTTTGAAGTATACACAATGATCATACTCACTTCTTATAAAGGCCTGGCTCACCATGAAGGAATCAAACTTCTTGTACCATTGTCTGGGAGACTGCCTCAGACGGTACAATGATTTCTTGATCTTGCAAACTCATCTTCTGCTGCGACCTCGTATAAAACCTTCTCGTTGTTCCATATATATCTCTTCATTCAGATCACCATGTAGAAAACCTGTTTTAACATCTAATTTTTCTAACTCAAGATTAAGCAACACGATTAGTGCCAACACAGTACGAATAGAAACAAGTTTTACAACTGGAGAAAAAATCTCATGAAAGTCTATACCTTCAACCTGAGAATACCGTTTTGCTACCAGTCTCGCCTTATACCTTTCAACACTTCCATCAAATTTCCATTTCACCTTGAAGACCCATTTGCATCCAATAACACTTCTCCCTTCAGGAAGCTCTACAAGATCCCAGGTATTGTTCTTGGCTAAGGAGTCCATTTCTTATTCCATAGCCGCTTTCCATTTTTCGCTATCTGTATCATCTACTGCTTCCTGATAACAAGAAGGTTCCCCATCTTCAGTAATCAAAGCAAAAGATGAAGCAGAATCTTCATACATTTTGGGAGTTTTACATTCCCTTGTAGACCTTCTTACAGTGACTGGTTACTGAACTGGTTCAGAAACTTGCACTGGTTCAGAAGCTTCAACGGCTTCCTTTGTTTCTCCAGCACCTTTTTCTCTAGAAGTCTCTCCTTCCTTTCGACTGTCACCGAAAAGTCTAGCCTCCAACTGAACTCGTTGATTTGGTGATACCTGTTCCTGTTCAATTCTTTCAACATTTGATTTTAAAAGAGAGGATTCATCAAATGTTACATCTCTACTAATGACTATCTTCCACAATGTAGGATCCCACAACCTATATCCTTTCACTGCATAGTCATACCCAACAAAGACATAACATTTCGACTTTGGATCTAATTTGAACACTAATTTTTCGGAATGAGAGAATAAGCATCATAGCCAAATATCCTCAAATGTGAATAGTCACAAGACTGACCTGCCGAAACTTCTTCAGGAATTTTGCAATCAATTGCTACTAAAGGTGATCTGTTAACTAAATAACTAGCAGTAGATACTGCTTTGTCCCACAACGCGTTTTTCAAGTTAGCATTGTTGATCATGATTCTGGCTCTTTCCATAAGAGTCTGATTCATACGCTTAGCAACACCATTTTGTTGAGGAGTATAAACAACAGCTTTGTGTCTAACAATTCCCTCATCCTTATAGTATTGTTCAAATTCAACTGAAGTGAACTCACCACCATTATCAGTTCTTAAACATTTAATAGATTTGCCTGTTCTTTTCTTTACCATTACTTTAAATTGTTTAAAGACATTTAATACATCAACTTTCCTTTTCAGCATATAGACCCAAACTTTACTATAGTAATCATCAATAAATGTTAAAAAATACAGTTCACCTCCATATGACACAACAGGGGATGGCCCCCACAGATCATAATGAATATAGTCTAAAAGATCTTTAATATTATGATTTCCAACTTTAAATCTCTGTTTACACTATTTTCCATGCACACAATGTTTACAGAAATCTAACTTCAAGGACTTCAGACCAGGAATAGATTTACGTTTCATCAGTATCTGAAGACCTTTCTCACTCATATGACCCAATTGTTGATGCCATAAACGAGTACCTGCTTCTTCCTTTTCTGACGCAACCACTGCTTCACTGATCTGAGTACTTCTTTTTAACATGTAAATATTTCCGACCTTTTCTACCTTCATAACCACAAGGGCTCCTTTAAAGACTTTTAAGACACCATCCTGACCTGTAAACTTATAACCATCTTAATCCAACACTCCCAAAGAAATCAATTTTTTCTTCAAATTAGGTACATGCCTAACACTAGTTAACGTTCTAACTGTGTTATCATACATATTAATCCTGATATCTCCCATCCCAACAGTCTGACATGACACATTGTTACCCATAAACACAAAACTACCATTTACATTTTTATACGAGGTAAACCAATTTCTATGTGGGCACATGTGATGCGAAGCACCAGAGTCTAACAACCAGCTATCTAAACCTTGAGAGACATTACATTAAGGTGAAGTTTCATCTATCATACATAATTCTTCAGTAGATAAAACTTCGTCTATCATACCTGAATCGACCTGATTCGCTTCCTTCTTCGAGTTTTCGGATTTCTTTTGTTTCCAATAGTCCTTCTTCAAGTGTCCAATTTTATTGCAGTTCCAACATTTTTCCTTACACTTCTTTCCCTTCAATTTCGATCTGGAAGACCCCCTTGGTTTTTCTCCTCTTTCCTTTGAGTGTCCTCTAGCTACCATGGCTTCTGATGCAACTGTTACAGTGCTTGATTTTCTTCGTACTTCTTCAGACAGGAGGGCTCCCACGACTGATTCAAGCTTCAAAGAATCAACAGTGCTCAAGCTGATTGAAGTTACGAAGTGATCCCATGATTCAGGCAGAGAACACAGCAAGGTTATGGTTTTATCTTCTTCCTGTATTTTAACTTCCATATCTGTTAATTGACATATTAGTGTATTAAAAACATTCAAATGTTCTGCAATGTTTGAACCTTCTTTCATTCGAAGACTATATAACTATCTTTTCAAATAAATTATGTTGGTTAATGACTTTGTCATATAGAGTTTTTCAAGTTTTTCCCACAATCCTGAAGTTGTAGTCTCTTCAACAATATTGAAGAGAACTTCATCCGCTAGGCATAACCGGATGGTACTGAGAGCTTGGGCATCCAAGTCCTCCCAGTCTGAAATAGTCATGGTTGCAGGTTTCTTAGTTGCCCCATCCAATGCCTTGTGCAACCCTTGTTGCACATGTAGATCCCTAACCTTCAGTTTCCAAAGAGCAAAAATGCTCTTTCCGGTGAATTTCTCCAGCTCGAATTTCGCATTCGACATCTTGGCCATTTGGTTCTTCTCCTAGGGTTTCAAAATAAAAAATAATATATATAATAAATATAATAATATATCATATAAATATATATTTTGTTTGTCTTTCTCAAAGATAACTTTTAAAAAATAAATAATTCCCCAATTCAAATCCTTTGTTTTTCTTCAATTTACATGAAATCTTTCCTTCAATTACTCATATCCACATCCACCTTTTATTTTCAGAAACAAAAATTTTTATTTCACAACTTTCTGAAAAAGAGAAAAAAATTCTGAGACAATTTCTTTCAAAAAATACCCGGATCCACCTTTGTCGAACAGGTTCTGGCAGCACGCAGGACATAGTGTTTCTTCAGCACACACTTCCTCTCTGCTCCAACTCGTAGAGAATTCGGCGGATCAAAATGGTTCGGTATGCACTTCCTCTGTAGACTCTGCACATAGACAAATCACGCAGACAGCACACAGGCTCTGGTCCTCACACACAGAAGGGACAATACATAAAGGATTTGGATTGGCATCATTCTATCAGGCAACACATAGAACAGACCAACAATGCTCACGCAGCAAAGAACTCCTCCACAATAGCGTTCCACACAGGGACTCCTCCACAACAACGTTCCACGCAGGGAGCACGCAGGGCAGACCAGCAAAACACGTAGACAAGTAGTTCCTCCTCACACAAAAAAACACGCAGCTACTTCGACGGCTTCACACGCAGACTCCTTGGCGGCTGCACACGCAGATTCTTTGACGGCTTCTCAACAGCCTGAACAAGGCCAACCACGGCTCCATGCAGAGAGCACTCCTTGTACCCCGTTCCACGCTGGTTCACACGCAAATAACACCAAAAAACTTCATGTCTTTCACTCTTATGCAGAGACTTAACAACAGGTCCTTTTCTTACACAGGGCAGGTTTCTCGCTGAGCCACACACTTAGCCACGCGTTGATTTTTTTTTTTCCTCCACAGGCAGATTCACGCTCACGCTCTAATACAAATTATTGAATGAATATGGAAATAATGAAGAAAAGAAGTTAAACTCATTCAGTTATACATTGACCAAGAAAATAAACTAAATTCGAACACATGCAAATAGACACTCAGGATTTATGTGGTAATACCTCGAAAGGGAGTCAAGGAAACATCCACGGGGCAAGGGATTGGAATTTATTAATTCAACAATGATTCTCCACACATACATTTCACGGGCATTCACTAGTTTTATATCATCGACCTCCGTTACATAACTGACATTTCGGTATAAAACTGACTAGTTACATTTTACCCAAAATTACTAATTCGTTGTCAAACTAACAGCCAAGCCTCATGGCACCATCATATTTGTCAACACTCATACCAGAATATCAACGTTTAATTAATCCATGACAGAAATTGTAATGAGATTTCGAATTTAATATTCCATCAGTTTGCTGGGGATATATGATTGCCATCATAACCACCAGTGCTAGATCTCGTTGCATGTCACTCATGGTAGGCAGCCTTCTCATTGTCGATAATAATAAAATCGTTGGGAATTCCAAACATGCCCAAGTTCTTCCAAGACCATGTATTCATCATCCCTATAACTTTTGGTCATTATTTCTTCACAACAATGCTTTCTTAGAACCAAGGTCCCATCAAGTTGGATTTATTGTTTTCTCACTTCTTTAGATAAGATCTTTAGCAATTTCTTTATCAATACCTTTGATCTCTGATTGCGTTAGAAAACACAAATTTACTGCATATTATCTTTTAACCTACAACATTTTTCAGTTTTCATTTCTATCCAAATCGCTCTTTTCAAAATTCACAATTTGCTTTAGAGTGCAATCATCATTCTTATCAATGCACTTTTTCTTCTTTGACACATAGTTACCAAGCTCGAGTTCCAATTTGGATTCTAATTTGATTCGAGATAAAAATTTGAATGAAAATTTTCCAATTCTTAAAAAACAGTTCAATAGTATATATCATAAAGCTTATAATAAATATATATATTATTAATTTTTCTAATAAAAGATATGCTCACTTTTTTTAATTCATATTAGATTTTGAAAGATTTTTAATAACTCTAGATTATATAACCACTTTTAAGATATAATTAAAAATAAAATATCTATATTTCTTTTTCCCATTAAGAATTTAAATCCAAAAAGTTTAATAGATAAATACATATTTAGAAAATCACTATTCTAAACTTATTTATTTAAAATATAATTATATTCACTTATTTATTTAAAATATAATTATATTTGAAAAATGAATAGTAACCACTTTCAAAAGTTTTCGTTTTTCCTATTTTTTTTTGGCTTTCCAACACTACAAAATAGTGAAAACGAAAAATGAAACTTTTCTAATTTACACATTTTTTTCTATTTCGTTTCCTTTTCTAAATAGACTCAGTTATGTGTTCAAACTTCAAACCTTAACCTTATATGTCCAAGAATCTTGAGCAAAGCGATCCTAATGTTTCAAGACCAACACTAAATCTTGACTCCTTAAAAAGAACTAACGTTTCCAAGTGAGTTGTCTTGACCATGAAGTATTGCTTTCTTTGAGGAAGCTCAAATTAATAAAACATAAACAAACCGACTCGAATTTCCTTGAATAATTTACTCTATGTATCGAATTGACAATTTTTTTATTTTTTTTCTCTGATTCGGACGTATTTGGTAACTATGCTTTGACGCAGAATTAGTCTCCTTTAAATGCAGACAAGCCACTATAAGTATTCTTTCCTCCATGCTTTCTCATAAAGGGGAATAACATAGGAAATTTGGAGATATTAAATATGCAAAAAAACAAACATAATTTTGCAAGTATGATATTCATTTCTTACCAAACCATGAGAATGGATTCTCCATAAATTGTTGAATAGGTTTAGAAATATCGATAGTACATACTTCTTTCGCAGCTTCCTTTGGCATGTATTTTTGTATGGGATTCCTGCTGGGCACATGTTGAAACATGGAATGAAACTTCCAACATCTATCTACTAAATGACCACTTCTTTGACAATGTGTGAAATAGTTATGCACATACGACTGCTTTTCACCATTATCTTTCTTGTCATTTGGAGATTGGCCCTTTTGTCATTTCTCCTTCATGACTTTCCTATACATTGCCATTTTCTTCCAGAACACAACATTTTACGCCCAAAACCATGATTTCTATTGCCATGTTTCTTGTAATCGACATAAACTTTAGTGTAGTCTGGGCTATGCCTTTGATGTTTGTCTTTGTCACAACTTTGACGAGGTGATTCTAAAGATGGAGAAGTTCCCTTGGAAACATTACTTGCTTCAATGGTCTTGGAGGAATCTCCAACCTCTTCTTTTCCATATCTTATCCCAGCATATTGAGGTCGATCTTCAACCACAATGGGTTCTATTATACCTTAGGCACGACTTTCCAAGTGTTTCCCTTCATAACCCATTTTCAATAACAACTTGGACCCAATTCCTTGGGTATGCATCTCGAAGGAACCAAAAGAATCATATTCATGTGAGGAAATTGATCTTAAACAATTACTGCATGCCTTAGCATTTTGATGCTTCAACAAAGCTTCTTCTATAGTTTGTAGTTGCAACTTCATTTCTTTGAGTCTATTTTGGAGCTCTTTCTTTTCATCCTCCAATATCTTCTTCTGATTTCACAACTCATTTCTTTCTCTACCATCATTATACAACTTCTCTACCATTTCTTTCATGGTTAAGAATTCTTAAAAATGATTATTCTTAGTCTAGCAAGGAATGAGCTTGTCTAGCAAAAGAAATGAAGCTAACACAACCCCCTTTACAAAAAAAACTTCCACCCATTCAGCACCACAAAACTCAACTCCTCATGATAGAAATATTGGTCGCTTATCTGAAGTAAACATGACTATATCCATGAGGGAAGAATCACAATCATGAATAACGATTCAATTCTTGTGTAGGCACACTCTCTTAACTGATTTAGCAAAGGAAACTCACCCTAAAGACACGACCAAACTCATCCTTGTTGATCGACTATATCCATGAGGGAAGAATCACAATCACGAATAACAATTCAATTCTTGTGTAGGCACATTCTCTTAGCTGATTTAGTAGAGGAAAGTCACCCTAAAGACACGACCAAACTCGTCCTTGTTGATTGCAATAGCCCTCCTTTACAGGTACCAAGATCAACATTTAGTAATTATCAGATTTTGGAACTCAGCTTATTTCATATACAACACACAATCCTTTTTCACAAAAGATACCTAGCTCATGGGTTATCATTGAATACATAACAACTTTCGGAAGGCGAGAGTGTGAAAATCTATCGAATCTGTCTTTCGAAGCAAACAGATCAAGAATTAATGGTTCAAAATCTATAATGGCAGTATAATGGCAGTTACTAACGATGATAAGGTCGACGACAAACCGAAAGGAAACACATTTATGTATCATTTTTATTTTACGTTGACAAAAATCATAAATGGTTAGAAACTTAGATGTTATGAAGAATATTAGGAGCTTGTAGATTTCATGATTGCTCTGTTACAAAATAGTTTATTGTTTCTACAATTGCGAATTTGAAGAATTTTCAATGAAGATTTTATAATTTCTCACAAAAGACATTGCAGAGAAATCACAAAAGACATAAAAGATTCAAGAATCTATCTACACACAACATATCGTTAATGCGTCAATGGAAAGTGGACACAACATAACGTCCTTGAGCTTTGAAAAACATCCCTTAGTGCTCAGTTTTAACTTCCAGTGTAGCTTCCACAACACAAAAAAAGTTGGCTTGAATCACTTAGAGCATAAAATTGGTTATATAGGAAAATAATTGGAGCGAAATGCCAAAAACATATAATTTTCCCTCCAATCTTAGGCACTTTTTTTCCAATGATGGGTACTCATGGATCGGGAACCTATGGGGCCTCCCATCCAGCAAGGAGCATCTAGATGCTCCTCAATGGATGGGAGCCCACACAGGTTCCCGATCAACGTTCCTAGGAAAAACTAGTACCAAAAACCCTTTATTATGGACCGTAAAGCTCCCATAAATCTCCAATGTTCCTAGAGAATATTCCCTCTATTTTGGAGCATTTTGTAGCAGTTTCAAATTTCCCAGGAGTGCAGAGCGTGAGGTACATTCTCTCCAAGGGCTAGAAGTGGTACCCATGCAACGTAGCCTGTAACTCATACAGAAAGTGGGGTAATAGTGGGCATGTAGCATCAAGCTCCACTCATTTTAATCCAAAGTTCTGAATGCAAACATTTTTGTCACTTGCGCCGCAAAGCCTTCATTATAGAGTGTGGAGTTAACACCTACCTCAGCATGACAAAAGCTATACATACCTGTTGACTTGTTTTTTTCACTTATTGTCCATTCTTTGTGTGGAGTCTAGGGCAACAAGCTTCACATACTTTTTGTCCATACCTTTATGTGAGTGTAGCTCTCCACATTTTATTTGCTTCAACCAATATCAAAAGCATTTGTGAGCTTATTTCAAGGCATGAATACATGCTTCAATCATGGAAATTAGCAAAGTTTCTAAAGAATAAAATAACCATGGAGTTAACCTTTGCCATTTAAAATCTTTTAGGATTATGTTAAAATTTTTTATAGATAATTATTAACTCGCCCTCTTCTTTTTCCTTTTTCTTAATATAAACTGCACCTCTTAGTACATTCCTAATCATGAGATTTACATAAAATATTGGATCAAAGGGCCAAGGAATTTGCATAAATGCTTCCTTGTCCAATAGAAGAATAAATGGTCAACATGTCATCTTGGCTCTAATTTCCTAGGAATTAATAATTGCTCTGAAAAATCACTACTCTTGGTTGAATCTAGAACTTTTTTTAAGCTTTGAAAAATGGATTTTCCTCCAAATTGATTTTGGAAAGGTCCTTATTAAATACTTCTCTATATCTTCTCCACTAGAATGAATGACTTGTATGTTGAAAAGTATAGCAGAGCTCCCTTCCACAAAGCCTGATCATCCCATTGTCACCAAGATCTCCTCCTTTCCCCAAATTGAACCCAAGACAACATTGAGTACTTAATTCTGATCCATCCTGAGAAATTTTGAGTGACACTGCAACTTGAGCTATTTAATTTAATATGTGCTAATAGGATTCATCATGCTTTCATTGAATAAATATATTATTTTTGAATTTGTTATTTGTGCTTGTAGTATGTAGTACTCACCTTGTTTCACATGAAACGGTCTGTATTCTTGGACTATGGTAATGCTAGTAAGATTTAGGCCTTTTGTCGTATTTGAACCCGATGATCATTTTTGCAAGATGCATGTCCTGTGTGGAAAGAAATAGGAATTTAGATATTACCTCCTAAACTAAAGCATTGTTTCTTTTATTAGGTGCCATGGAATGTCCTCTACAAATTGAGGATGAATGGGACATAATAGTCGATCCATCGCCGTAGGCTATAGTCTTCCATAAAGGAGGGGAAACCCCATAAGACTCTTCTACCTCAATCAACTCCAATTGGATGGAGAAGTTCCCTTGGAAACATCACTTGCTTCAATGGTCTTGGAAGACTCTCCAACCTCTTCTTTTCCATATCTTATCCCAGCATATTGAGGTCAACCTTCAACCACAATGGGTTCTATTATACCTTAGGCACGGATTTCCAAGTGTTTCCCTTCATAACCCATTTTTAATAACAACTTGGACCCAATTCCTTGGGTATGCATCTCGAAGGAACCAAAAGAATCATCTTCTTGTGAGGAAATTGATCTTAAACAATTACTGCATGCCTTAGAATTTTGATGCTTCAACAAAGCTTCTTCTGTAGTTTGTAGTTGCAACTTCATTTCTTTGAGTCTATTTTGGAGCTCTTTCTTTTCATCCTCCAATATCTTCTTCTGCTTTCACAACTCATTTCTTTCTCTACCATCATTATACAACTTCTCTACCATTTCTTTCATGGTTAGGAATTATTAAAAATGATTATGATTAGTCTAGCAAGGAATGAGCTTGTCTAGCAAAAGAAATGAAGCTAACACAACCCCCTTTACAACAAAAACTTCCACTCATTCAGCACCACAAAACTCAACTCCTCATGAAAGAAATATTGGCCGCTTATCTGAAGTAAACATGACTATATCCATGAGGGAAGAATCACAATCATGAATAACGATTCAATTCTTGTGTAGGCACATTCTCTTAACTGATTTAGCAAAGGAAACTCACCCTAAATACATGACCAAACTCATCCTTGTTGATTGACTATATCCATGAGGGAAGAATCACAATCACGAATAACAATTCAATTCTTGTGTAGGCACATTATCTTAGTTGATTTACTAGAGGAAACTCACCCTAAAGACACGACCAAACTCGTCCTTGTTTATTGCAATAGCCCTCCTTTACAGGTACCAAGATCAAAATTTAGTAATTATCAGATTTTGGAACTCAGCCTATTTAATATACAACACACAATCCTTTTTCACAGAAGATACCTAGCTCATGGGTTATCATTGAATAAATAACAACTTTCGGAAGGCCAGAGTGTGAAAATCTATCGAATCTATCTTTTGAAGCAAATAGATCAAGAAGTATTTCTTCAAAATCTATAATGGCTATTACTAACGATGATAAGGTCGACGGAAAACCGAAAGGAAACACATTTATGTATCATTTTTATTTTACGTTGACAAAAATCATAAATGGTTAGAAACTTAGATGTTATGAAGAATATTAGGAGCTTGTAAATTGCATGATTGCTCTGTTACAAAATAGTTTATTGTTTCTAACATTGCGAATTTTAAGAATTTCCAATGAAGATTTCATAATTTCTCACAAAATACATTGCAGAGAAATCACAAAAGACAAAAAAGATTAAAGAATCTATCTGCACACAACATATCGTTAATGCGAATGGAAAATGGACACAACATAACGTCCTTGAGCTTTGAAAAACATCCCTTATTGCTCAGTTCTAACTTCCAGTGTAGCTTCCACAACACAAAGAAAGTTGGCTTGAATCACTGAGAGCATAAAATTGGTTATATAGGCAAATAATTGGAGCGAAATGCCAAAAACATATAATTTTCCCTCCAATATTTGCCACTTTTTTCCCAATGACGGGTACTCATGGATCGAGAACCTATGCGGGCTCCCATCCATCAAGGAGCATCTAGATGATCCTCAATGGATGGGAGCCCACATAGGTTCCCAATCAACGTTCCCAGGCAAAACTAGTACCAAAAACCCTTTATTATGGACCGTAAAGCTCCCATAAAACTCCAATGTTCCTATAGAATATCCCCTCTGTTTTGGAGCATTTCGTAGCAGTTCCCAATTTCCCAGGAGTGGAGAGCATGAGGTACTTTCTCTCCAAGGGCTAGAAGAGGTACCCATGCAACGTAGCCTGTAACTCATACAGAAAGTGGGGTAATAGTGGGCATGTAACATCAAGCTCCACTCATTTTAATCCAAAGTTTTGCATGCAAACTGTTTTGTCACTTACGCCGCAAAGCCTGCATTATAGAGTGTGGAGTTAACACCTACCTCTGCATGACAAAAGCTATACATACATGTTGACTTGTTTTTTTCACTTATTGTCCATTCCTTGTGTGGAGTCTGGGACAACAAGCTTCACATACTTTTTGTCCATACCTTTATATGAGTGTAGCTCTCGACACTTTCTTTGATTCAACCAATATCAAAAGCATTTGTGAGCTTCTTTCAAGGCATGAATACATGCTTCAATCATGGAAATTAGCAATGTTTCTAAAGCATAAAATAACCATGGAGTTAACCTTTGCCATTTAAAATCTTTTAGGATTATATTGAAATTTTTTTAGAGATAATTATTAATTGGCCCTCTTCTTTTTCCTTTTTCTTAGTATAAACTGCACCTCTTATTACATTCCTAATCATGAGATTTACATCAAATATTGGATCAAAGGGCCAAGGAATTTGCATAAATGCTTCCTTGTCCAATAGATGAATAAATGGTCAACATGTCATCTTGGCTCCAATTTCTTAGGAATTAATAATTGCTCTGAATAATCACTACTCTTGGTTGAATCTAGAACTTTTTTAAGCTTTGAAAAATGGATTTTCCTCCAAGTTGATCTTGGAAAGGTCCTTATTAAAGACTTCTCTATATCTTCTCCCCTAGAATGAATGACTTGTATGCTGAAAAGTATAGTAGAGATCCCTTCCACAAAGCCTGATGATCCCATTGTCACCAAGAGCTCCTCCTTTCCCCAAATTGAACCCAAGACAACATAGAGTACTTAATTATGATCCATCCTGAGAAATTTTGAGTGACACTACAACTTGAGCTATTTAATTTAATATGTGCTAATAGGATTCATCATGCTTTCATTGAATAAATATATTGTTTTTGAATTTGTTATTTGTGCTTGTAGTATGTAGTACTCACCTTGTTTCACATGAAAGGGTTTTTATTCTTAGACCATGGCAATGTTAGTAAGATCTAGGCCTTTTTTCGTATTTGTACCCCATGATCATTATTGCAAGATGCATGTCCTATGTGGAAAGAAATAGGAATTTAGTTATTACCTCCTAAACTAAATAACTTTTTCTTTTATTAGGTGCCATGTAATGTCCTCTACAAATTGAGGATGAATGGGACATAATAGTCGATCCATCCTCGTAGGCTATAGTCTTCCATAAAGGGGGGAAACCCCATAAGAGGCTTCTACCTCAATCAACTCCAATTGGATATTTATCAAGCCACAACTTGAAAGGAGTCTACAACCCTCTGATATAGACCAGAAAAAACAATGTTTTGGTTTACCTAGCCATAAATTTTGCGTATCTCCATCTTCATTTCTCTCTCTTCTTCCCTTAAAATCTGCTTCACATAAGCTTCATATGTTCTAGGTAAGAAATGCATAATGCCTCAATCAAATCTCACACATTCTCCAACTCTCTAATATCTACCTGCTTCCAAAAAAAACTTTTATAGATAAAGTTTTCTCGCTAATTGTATTCTAGATAAGAATATGAGGTGAACATGCTTGACATTTTTCCTTCCACTCATTCGTTTCCAAGCTCTTCTTATTTATAATATTAGAACTTAAATAAGTGCTTCACCACATATTATTCCATCTATAATGATTACATACAGAAATATCAACATAATGCCAAAAGTAACATTATATAAATAACATATGACTATATAGTTGGGCATTCATTCCTCGTAATCAATACGAACATTTTCCATTAATGCATCATAATAATCTCTCCAACATATTTTCCTTTTCCTTGGGCTTCCATCACAATATCTTCAGGGCATTGACTCAATAACCTTGTCTTGTTGTCATGGAGTCTAGCCTTGCATCACAACAATTTTCTCCAACAAATCAGTCTTCAAATCAGCCTTATACAAAACGCATGCAAGGATAAATGTTCTACCAAGCCATCAAGGTATTTGTTGCTCCTTTGTTCTGTTGTCATCAAGTATACCAAGCATAACTTTGCTGCTTTGCTTTATCGCATATTTACCTTGTTGCTACATTGCTACTCCTTTTCCATGTTGTTTCTTCTTTTCCATCAACGACAATAATGCATTTGTACATTGCATTATGTGGGGAGCAACTTATTAATACGATAATAAATTTTGATTATCACCCGAAAAGGGGTTACAACAATTATGATCAATTATACCATTTCTATTCACAACAGGCTGCAAACCTTGACAAGTTGGGGAGCTTACCGAAGTTCCTCTTGGCCCACAGGTTTATTTATTTATTTTATTAATGGGTAACATGTTATTTTGGCCTATGGGTTCCCACCAACTTATCAAACTAACCTAACCGAGTTAGCATGCAAGTCTGAACTAGTTCTGTACTTAACTCTAGACTAACTTTCCACCTTTTTCTCTTACGATATTCGGTCCCAAACACACTTTTACTTGTACAAAAAATAAAACAAAACGAGTTCATCTGTTTTCTTTTATTTTATCAATGCAAGGGTTCTCATTCATGTTTGTGCATATTGACATCCCTTGCCGAATTAACAATATTAGACCAACTCAAAAAATTTGTTAACTTTCATATATATTAGTACCCTGAACTCACTCATGTACCAGTTTCAAGAGATTCAGATACTTACATTTGATACTCAGGCACACACAAATTACAATCTATGCAATTTCCAAACATAATAGTTTCAAATATAATAGTTCCAAACATGACAGTTTCAGGCACACTTATCTGAATAAATTTAGATAGTCAAGCAACTCAACCAGAAGAGTGTCTTCCTTCCTTCCAATGAGAAGGACAATTATGTCTCATTCTCACCCCAAGCTTCCCCAACTTCCATGATAGTTAATGTGACTATTACTAACCCAAGTCAACCCCCAAGCATCAAAACCCCTCCAAGGTCTAACCTGAAATTTTATAGACTTCAGTCTGTAGTGGAGTCTTCCACTAGTTCTAGCCCTCAAGAATTTACTCCACAAGTAGCATACTATTACCCTTTTCCATACTTGGTTAGGTCTTTTCTCATAATTCTCTCATTTTTTCTAAAAATAGCCAAAAAAAAACCCTCTCTTCCCACTGAGATCCATTTATCCCTATGAAATGAGTAACTTTCATCTCTAAATAAGACAAATTCGATAGTTCCAAGCCTCATCCAAATCCTTAACCAACAAATATATAAATTCCTTTAAATGTCTATTTTGAGTTTCACGAGCCTTTCCTCATTACCAACAATTTAATTTATATAACTTTAATAGTTAATATAATATAACAAATTTCAACTTCATTTAAATATGTTACATTTTAACCCTTTATAATTTGGTAGGATTTGTAATTAATTGTAAAATATAATGGTTCAGAATAACATATTTAAAATTATAGTAATTTATTATAAATTATTTGATGTGTACAGTTTAGTTCTGTTCATGTATTATTTCAAATTTAGTTAAGAATAACTTGCGCCTAACACAATCGTGCTGATTAGTCAGTATATATATATATTCGAAACTACCATGTCGTACAGTCCTCTGCACTTTTCTTTTTCCACACGCCAAATTTGGTTTCGACCTATCAACAGTTGGGGTGTTGACCCCTTCAACGCCAATATAAAATCACAACAAATCAGCGAACCTTATCGCTGTACTCGAAACTTTCAAGTCGTCGACTCGTCGGAGGTTTTCTTTTTCCACACGCCAAGTTTAGTTTCACATGTCAGTTGCAACTCATGAACTTAAACATGTTCTCTTTCTACAAGAAATCTGTTACTATATATACCATGGACGTCCCGAAGAGGAAGGCACGCTTAAAATTGTGAAGATGGCTGCACTTTACACATGCTTCAAGCTCTTCGTTTTTGTGATTTTCTTGTTAGTGATTCTCGTATTTAATGCGAGTGATGGAGTATCAGTCGAAGCAAAATTGTGCGATAAATACTGTGACATACAAAAATTTGATGAACTCATGAAGGTGTTAATGTCTTACGGTAAGATTCCAGGAGCTCAGTTGGCCGTGGCGAAAGGAGGAGAAGTCAAATATTTTAAAGCTTTTGGAGTGGCTAATCGCGACACGGGTGAGCTACTTACAACACACCACATTATGAGATATAATAGCATCTCCAAATTCATCACAGGAGTTGCCATTCTCCAGCTTATTCAGGTGAAGCCCAATTATGTAACCTGGTTTCTGTGTTCAAATTTATGAATATTTTCAAAATCTGGGGATAACTAGCATGAATTCCTGAAAGTGAAAAAGGGTATATCTATAAATGAAATGTAATTAATGTTTGTGCAGGAAGGGCGGCTGAGTCTGGAGGACAAGCCCTTTCGTTTTCTGGAGAATCTGGATCCTCCAAGAGGCGCCACTGTGGACCAACGGCTATTCAATGTTACAGTACAACAAATGTTGCAACATACGGGAGGTTGGAACAAAACGTTTTCAAATGTGAACGTTGCAATACTCCCAACAGCGCTGTATGTGTCACAATCTCTGGGGCACCCTGCTCCTCCCTCAGTTTATGATTGCATTCGCTACATGAAAACCATACCTCTGGATTTCGATCCGGGGTCCGCCATGGAATACGCAGATATTGGATACCTGGTCCTTGGAAGAGTTATTGAGAAAGTTAGCGGAACGAGTTACGCGGATTATATGCGTCAACACATATTCAAGCCATTAGGTCTGACGAAGATGAAACTAGCACAGTCACAGGTGGAACATCTGGCAGAAAACGAAGTTCACTACTATGGATTTGATGGCGATCAAGACCTAACCGTGCTCTCCATATTTCCCGGGGAAGGTTTTGTAAACGCTACCTACGGGATCATCAATTATAGAAGTTTGGAGTCAGCGGCAGGGTGGGTAGGAAATGCTGGTGATATTGTTAGATTCGTAGATCATGTTGATGGGCTACGGGAGCCTGCAATTCTAAATAAAGACATGGTATATGCCATGCTCAATGCTCCAATGCCCTCTAACAGAAGTTTAGCAGGCAATCCTTTGTTTGGCCATTCACAGGGACTTAATGTGTTTGTTAGTGTGGATAAAAAAGGGAAGATCACGAGTTTCCAGCACGGCGGTGCAATCTACGGCGCTATGTCTTATGTCACGAGACTGGTAGACAATAATATTTCATTTGCCTTTCTATTCAATACTCTACCGCTTGGAAATTTCGTGTATGAAGCCATTGGCAATCTCACCCAGGTAGCTAATAGCATTCATGCTTGGCCCCCCGGAGACCTGTTCGAGGGAGAGAAATAATCTGGATATGTATACTATAAGCTACTTTGGATGCTACTACTGCCGTAATAAATAATGAATAAAATGGACAATTGTCATTAGAGACATTGTCCTATCTATGTTTCCAGACGAAATAATTTACAGTGCTTCGGAACCTGTATTCCTCAGCCATAATATTTATATATTAGGTTTTATATATATACAGTTTTCTCTAAATTTTAATACAAGTCGTTGAAATTACATGTTTGAAGTATGAAATTTATATAAATAGCAAACTTATATATATTAATGTTATTAATAAATACCATTAATTATATTTAATAATACAGTTAGCACAATCATATTTAGAAGCGGTGAAGAATTTGACTATGCTTATATCTGTCCAACTGTTGCCAAATATTGGGAATCGGCAATCGAAATAGAAATGCCCAACAAAATCTATAAGAGACCAAATGTGATACCGCCTTTACGGCTGGAATTTCCAACGTCGCCAGTGAAACATTTCCGGATGCAAGTAGAGATATTCCTGGTACCAAATTCCACTTCTGCTCCATAATATGATATCGGCGACATGCACTCTAATGAGAGAGAATTGATTTTACATTCTCCTGTTTGAACTCAATAAGGGAATGACAACCCTCCTCATTAATGGTGGAAAAATTCATTCTTCAAAGGTCATTGAAGGAAG
>APFE030475244.1:0-18688 GCA_000404065.3 Pinus taeda | reverse complement strand
GGAGGGTCATTTGTAGGTTAACTGTTCATGAGAGAAGCTTATGTAAAATTTCATTCTTTTATTAATAAATTGCCTGAAATGGCCACGTTGGCTCAGGCCGTGGACTGTTTCCCTCTTTGAGGGTTTTAACCACGTTAAAAACACTGGTGTATTGATCTGTGATCTATTTGTGAGTGGTGTCCTTTGGTGTTATGTCTGAGGAACTTACCCTGTAAATTCCTACACAAAACCATAACAAAACAATACAACGGACCCAATACTTGGGTTCAATTCTTTTGGATGCAATACCATGGACCAAAAGCATAGAATCAAAAACTGTCAGACTAATACCATGAACCAACCATAAAATTTCCCATGTGCGTGTGCTTTTCTCTGCATGAAAGTGCGTGAACTTTTCTCTGCATGAAAGTGCGTGAACTTTTCTCTGCATGAAAGTGCCTGAACTTTTCTCTGCATGAAAGTGTGTGAACGTTTCTCTGCATGAAAGTGCGTGAACTTTTCTCTACATGAAAGGAACTTTTCTCTGCATGAAAGTGCGTGAACTTTTCACTACATGAAAGAAACTTTTTCTCTGCATGAAAGTGCGTGAACTTTGCTGCACTATAATTTATCCTGCATAAAAGAAACTTTTTCTCTGCATGAAAGTGCGTGAATTTTGCTGCACTATAATTTATCATCTGAGATGATTTACCATCAAGGACAACACTTGTCTCATAATGCCAACATAATGAACACCGTGAACCCTAACCATCGAACTAAGCTCTGAGGGTTTCAAATTTTATGCTCAATGCTTCCATATATTCATGTGAAATATAAATGCATTCTATTTTAGACCTAGAAAAATCATACATATTGGTATTTGGAGATGTCACCCATATTATAGTTCTTACTCATATAAAACTTGAATATAAAAGAACAGAGAGGAAAGATGGCACCTGGTATTAGATAGCAGCTCCATTGTATTCCCAGAGACTCATAAGAAAAATGCCTTGTTACAAGCCTCTGTAACGTCCAGCAGCAAAAACGCAACTCTAAATTGAGAGAGGCGAGGTTCTAGCAAAGTGTATATCCTGTCCATCAACCATTATGCAACCCAGGGAGGTGAAAATACTTCGACCGACAATGGAATATGAAGATTAGCCTTGATTGGAGATTCAAATTGCCTTCCTACAAGCAAATTGGGCCACTAGCATACATGGCTAAACACCAGATGTAAGCAGACACTTCAACACAAAATTTCGGCCCTTACTTTGCTATATAAATCGACCCACCACCAGAAATAAACTTAAGCTTGGAATCAATAAACTTGTGCTACTAAACTCCTTGAACTCGTCACTTTTTCTTCTTTAAAAACTCAATCATAGTTCCAAGAGATTCAACCATCAAAATCTAGGGAAGAAACTCGTCCTTTCTCCCGCAATGAGATGGCTTCAGATTGAGTATGCCTCCAACCTTCTGCACTAGGCCCTCACAGAGAAGTTGGCTCACCCTTTTTTGCTTGGTGTCACAATACGCCTAACCCCGCTAATGCATCTTTTTCCTCCTGCACTCCTAGTGCCAGTTCTCCTCCTATACCTTCTCTTCCTCCACCATTTTTTTTTCTACTCCTCTCCTCACTCCCCTCTCTCCTTTTTTTCTCCATTTGAATCCCCTTTATTTATTAGTTAGGGTTCCCTCCCTAGTTAGCCCCAACTGTCTCGCATCAAAAACAAAAACCACCAAAAAAAACTTGAGGGCAAATGGAGTCTTCGAAGGCCAAGTGTAGTTATTTTCTTGAAGTTTACCTTGGCTATATATAATCTAAAATAACCAACTACATTCATTGTTCACATTAGTCAATTGTGAAGTATAAAGTAACCAAATACATACATTTTCTTGATATAGCCATATAGGGTTTACAAAAACCATGTACATGACTTATATGTATTTACCTTGGAAAATAACTAAGCATTTAAGCATGTTCATACATACATATATGGATAGGCACGTATATTAACTCTTCCATATGTATACACTGACAACCAAATAATTACAATGATTCTACCAAATGCAAGGTGATCGCCTGAATGTACCATGACTAAGACATCAACACAACTTCTACCTACTTGCAAGATGATTGGGGTTATTATAGTTTGCCTTGCACAATACCCCTCTACAAGGCCTGCTAGATTTTGCGGTAACATTTTTGGCGTCATTGCCAGAGAGGAAGCAAGTCTACATTCCCATAGCTTGAAGCATTTAGCTTCTTTCATTCGTAGAGGGAAAATATCTAACGAGAAGATAGATCCTCTTCTGGCGGCTCCTAAACCAACCCATTCTAAATCCCCGAAAGGTCCTCCTCAAAGAATCATAGCTGTAAGGACAAGGAACACTACTACAAGAGTCGTTAACATTGGCACTTCCGCTATCAAACCAACTACCCCTATAGCTAGACAACTCTTTGGCACTAATCCCAATCCTACTATATCCATGGATAGACCTTGGTATGTCATTGCCTTTAGGCCTTTAGACTTCAGTAACCACCCTGATGCCCCTCATCCTTTGTCTGATAAATATCATGAGTGGATACCCATGTTCAATGGCACCAATGTCACCACCACTGAGAGACATGTTCACAATTTCTATTGCGTAGTGGGTCCTAGGCATATTGAGCATGAGGATATTATCATGATGCTCTTTGCCCTCTCACTTGATACTAATGCTAGGGACTCAAATATTAGCCTACCCCATGGAAGCATCACTGATTGGGATACATAATATGTCCTCATATGAAATATGAGGTGGTTGGCAGTGATTGGAGGAACTTTGATTAAAAGTTCTTGGGAAGAGAAATGTGTGAAGAAAGAAGGAAAGAGATCGTGGAATATGCAACCATGAAGAAGGAAATCAACATCCGAGAACTGGAAGGTTTGACTAGGATATCTCCATGAATGATATGATGACTCTGATGAAGTCTGAAAAAGAAAAAGACCCTTGACAGTATATATGTTTTGGAGACATGTCAATGTGTATGTAGGATGCTGATGCGAACTAGAAGATGTCATGATGAAAGACCATCACAAAGGTAATTTTGATTTAATGTCCATTCCTTATTTTTGAATGATTTCTGGATGGGCTTATGCAGGGTTTCCCAGTGAAGAGCTATGAATATCTTCCACCACTGATGTCCATGTAGTAAGATGAAAGATCCTTAAGGAAACATGGCATAAAGAAGGCAGCATGGCATGAAGAAGGCAACATGGCATGAAGGAAGGCCAGATATGAACTGATGGATCACTTTTCGATGAAAGGTATAATGACATGACTAATGGATAAAAGTGATATATGGTATGTGCCCTACGAAGAAGTCCCAAAACATGAAGACTCCTGAATAAAAAAAAGAAGATCATGACATCATGCGGAGTTGTCCTTCAAGAAGTTGGTTGTCCCATCATCTCCACCTAAAGAGTTGTTGTAGGTCCCTAATTAAGAGGGAGCTTGGAAACAAGTTTCTAACTCAGTAGAAACTTGGAAGTAAATTCCTAAACCAAGAGAGAGCTTAGGTACATTCCTTCTATAGGAATGAGTACATTCCTTAATTGGAATAGGTATGTCCTCCCTAAGTTGAGAGGGAGAGATAGACACATCATTCTTGTCTTCACTTGGGAAGGCAAAATGGAGGATTGGGTAAACATTTGGCACCTGATGCTCTTTGAAGATGAGTTAGGGCATCCAAGATAAGAGTAGTCGTAGAGGACTGATATTCTTTGAGGACTAGGAATCCAAGATAAGAATAGCACTGGTGGAACATACTCTAAGAGAACCCGGGTGGGGTATGTTCCGAGAGAGACAATGATGAGGGTGTCTATACATCATTGATCTCGCCAGCATTGAGCTCAGATCTTGTGGAGAGATAGAGTTGTTAGTCAAGGCCTTGCTATATGACTGTTGCTTGATATAATGCTATACAAATGGGTTACCGATCCGACTCTTCTTATGAGAATTCTTTAGATTGAGAATGTATAACTACTTTGTATGGATTATGAATACCTCCCTAGTTAAGAGGGAGTGTTGAAAAGTGTAACTAGGTTTGGTCTTCATAATGACGTGTAATTATGATTTTATGTAATGGATGTAAAGAAGAAAAATAAAATTATTTTTGTAATGCTTGAATCATGGGTTTCATGGTCAAGGAATTTTATTTTTAGTTAAGGCTCCCATTATGAGCCTTTAGGATGAGTCTTCATGTCATTAAAGTCTATTGAGTCAATGTCATGTATGAAAGACCCTTATTGGGAATGTTAACTATGTAAATGAGTCATTAAGAAATTCTCCAAGACCAAGCTCAAGCACCTCCTTCAAGTCAGCCTAAAGATATCTCTAAAAAGGCATGTTGGCCTTGGCTCTAGGAGATGTCGGATTAATTGATGGGCAGATCACTATAAATAAGGCAGCTCGGCTTTCATTTGAACATCACATTTTCGGTCAAGGCAATCTAAGTGAGAAAAGGTGTGAAGAAGTTCGATCAAGGGGTCAATAGAAACCTTATATCCAAGTGAAGGAGAGAGATCAAGATCGAAGGGAAAAATCGAAGAAATTGCAGGTTTGTTTTGGGAAAAGTTTGTCACATGTGCGAGGAAGGGTTAGGGCATACACATATTGCAGAGAAGTCGAATTGCAGAACTTCGAGAATCCGAGTTAAGGCAAGAAACTTATCTATACTTCATGCCAAGTTAACATAGAGATCCTCTCTAGTTAAGCGAAGAAATAAAGGACAAAATTTACCCTAAATATGTCACACATGGGAGAAGAATAGTCCACTGCAGAAGGCTGAAAAGTTCAGATCTGTGTTGAAGGAGTGAAGGCTAAACATTGAAAAAGAAATTGCAGCTAAATCATCAAAGGATTAACTTTCACTTGAAGTAAGTTGACTTGGTCTTGGAGAGGTTGTTGAGTCAAGGGTCCTGGTCTTGGTATTCGTCAATTGAAGTCTCTATAAGAAGAAGAATTCATTTGGGTTTTGGTTAAGTTACTCCTTGCCCTTCTTATATATTTGTGCCTCTCATCCTCACTTGACAAAATTACTTGTGCTTGTGGAAGGAGAATTCGAACTTGAGAAAGAGAGAGTTTGAGGGTCTAGAGGAAGATTGAGAAAGAGAGTCTTGAAGAGCAAGAGCAGATCTTGGAGAGCCGAAGTGATTTAGTGTTTGCATCAACTACTACAATCAGAGACCTTCAGATTTGGGTGAACTTCTTCATTCTGTCATTGTACTTTGTATCTCTGTTGAACAATTGATTTCTAATAGAAGAAGAATCTGGTTGGGTTTTCCCTTGTGGGCAATTGGGTGAACTTCTTCATTCTCTCATTGTACTTTGTATCTTTGTTGAACAATTGATTTCTAATAGAAGAAGAATCTGGTTGGGTTTTTCCCTCGTAGGTTTTACCCTGGTCATTGACCTAACTTCTCTGTGTCTCATTAGTTCTTCATTGTCTTCCATTGTGAAGAAGGCAATGTTTAAATTGGTCTCCAAGACACCAGGTATGGTGGTCATACACACTCATTGTGACATGAGTAGACTGTAAAGGACTGGACCAAAACAGGAATACATGCTAAACCAAGTTCTAGAATTGGGAGAGGACAAGAGAGGGATGCTCAGAGCTACTCGGAAACTTCCAATGCATCACCAATTGGGCAAGAGTCACGCATTTTCTCAATGCATCATTAGTTCCACCTATTCTAGCGGGGAAATCAATGCTCTTGCTTGTCAGGGAACATCTCCCTTCTACATCTACCATGTGGGGAGTAGGTTATGCCACTTGGAATTATTTCTTGGGGCATTAACGCCTAGCCCACTGTCTTAATGACATTCGTAGAAATTCTAAAAAACAGCCACCTCATTTTAAATGAGGTCATGAATTTATCACACATAACCTCTTGGGCAATGTTTGCATGACAATATGCGAATTTGTTTAAATTAAAATAAAGTTCGCTCAATTCCCATTTAGAGGAATCATGATAAATTGTGACACCACAATGCCCTTATGTTTTGGGATAACAAGGATAACGATGTGCTGGATGCACTTCTAACAGGTGCATTCTGCCACTATAAGGGAATGCTCTACTCTGTTATCTAGATCAGGTTGCTTAATATCCTCCTTCCATGTTAACAAAACTGTGTATGTAGGATGTGCATACACAGACACACAAATATATTTATATTTGTGTAAGTAAGGTGGAATATTTTATACAAGAGAAATATCAGAAATAGTGGACAAAAGTGGATAGTGTGACTAACGAAGCTATTAGGCACTGCTTTGGATGAAGGGAAATGCCTATTGTTATGCTGTTTATATTGGCATGGCATTTGGGATTTTCTTTGATACTTGAGATGGAAATAATCTTAAATTTTAATAGGTTGCTGCTTGCATATGATGTTTAAATAAGATTTTAGCAACTTATTGGATATGCCATCTTTACTAAAAATAAGTTAAGTGAACCATCATTGTGTGTACAAATCACAAGATGATATAATCTATGGCTAAAACAAAAGAGCCGCTGCCAGCAATAGCCTAGGTTGCACACTTAATCATACAGCTTGGCATATCTTTATCCCAAGCAGATTTTTAATGGTCTGATGTAGAGGTTGTGTAGGGTTGATGTCAATTCTGTTAATAATCGAGTCTTGCCATTATCTTGCTAATACAACAGCCAGGAATTTCAGACCATACAATTAGTTGTCCTCAACGAAATCTACAGCAGTTGTTGCATGTTCATAGCTGGGTTTACATTCCCTGCCCTTAAACTTTGCAATCCATGCCAGCATTTGACCTTGTCGTTACATGACTGGGGTCATTACATTTTGTTTGGAAAAAGGGGCTGGTGAAGCTCATAGCTTAGACAATATACTCAATGCTTATTGAGTACCTGATTTCTCAACGTGGTTTCAGAGGTTTGAAACAGCCACTTACAAATGTAGAGTATGTAAATGATTCAATAATAAATTCCAGAGCAATTTGGTCACCGATCAGATTTCTACGAGGTTTTCCATCTTTCAAGAAGGTAGTTATGTTCCAAAGATCAATTCCATACCAGAGAATCCACAAGGTTATTATAACGGAGGTCAGAGACGCCATTCTTTCCAGGTCCTAAAAGAATAAGAGAAATTTCACATGCACCCACACCATGATTGCCTGCACTATTTCCACCATCTGACTTGTTAGAGGTGCTGCCTCAGTAGTGAAAAAGACTTGATTTAGTTTTTGGAATGTTGTGAAATATAATTTTTTCTGGAATATTTTAACATGGGGCTCAAACACATAGTTACATGTTTCTCCTTGATTTCAACTGATACATTACCTACATATAAAATTGAACAGGGGAATCAATCATTATCACTCTGAACATTTCACAGAGAGAAAAAAACAAAAAAAAACAAAAAATGCATAGATCAATAAGCCAATTGAGAGTAGCATTGATTCATCCACCGACAAAGTCTTGAGTTCTTTGCAGATATCCTTGAAACTGTAACAAGACCAGTATGGAGTCATCCACCTAAATGTTCTTGGGCTTTTTGCAGATATCCTTGAGATTAGAACTAGCAACTCAAAATGTCTTGTGGTGATCTTGCCTAACTATATTAAAATAGAACCAGCAACAATTCAATTGGAGAAGAAAAACTCAAAAGTAAGTTGTTTCTAGAATGCAATAACAACGCAGCCCTGAACAGGAGTCTGGCCCAACTGATCATTTAGCGTAATTGAAATAACTTGCCTTATTTCTTCAAGTTAGGGTCCATTAAGGCCTTACCTAAGATCTGTGAACGTAGCAATACCAATTTTCCTTATTACCTCTATTTGTATGTGTCTTGCCTCTAGTAAAGAAGTAAACACGCAAAACATTTAAAGTTGGAAAAAGTAATCCCATAGATTTAACATGTTCATGAACATGCTAACAAAAAGAATGCCTCTTGAAAAGTTCAGAGTGGCAGTAGGTTGAGAGAGCTTTGATAAGAAACCATATGTCATATGGTGCATGGCACCACCACAAATGGGTGATAAACATGGGCTATTCCTCTTTAGATCACGAATTCCAGCTTTTAGATCAGTTGCTTAAAGCTGATTCACACAGTTTTCATGGTTGGAATCACCAGAGACTTGTTGCAGACATGAAAAGTCGTGATGAGGACAAGTTAAAATTTACGGCAAAGAAGATCAATGAGAATTTTAGCAACTATTCAGCATGGCATAACCAGAATTTCTCAAGATGCCATGAAATGCGTTTGAGTAGAATAATCTTAGATACATAAAACTGTGCACAGAGGTAAGGCTGGTGAATCCTTATCCTGGTGTAATATTTGGAATCTAATAATCAAGTACCCAACAAAACAATGTACGCCATACAGTTTAGTAGCTAGTCCAGTTCTAAGGTACCCCACAGCAACCAAAATAGTTCATCATGACTTCCTGTTAACATTGCCCCAAATAGACTCTGAGCAATGGGGTTTCAGTATACTTTATCAATTCTGGCTGCAGTGGTTCACTAGTTTTTTTCCCCATGGTCATTTGATGATGTTATACAAGGGAATGCCATCATTTTTTTTCATAGAGATTTATGAAACAAAAGAAACTTCACCCTTGAGATGCTATTTATGGTTGTCAATACATAGACTGCCATTCTGTCATGGGATTAAAGGTTCAGGTGTGATTTCTTGTCTATTCCAGGATAGCCTATTGCCCTTGATATGAATTATGGGACCCAATATTATGGTAAATTCTTTTGGGTATCTGTTAAGAGAAACCCTCCCTTGAATCAACTTTATGTTGCAGCTTGCAGCTTGCTACTTTCATCTGGTATTATTCTTATGCCTTGACAATAAATGGAGTCAATCTCTCTGTGGACTTGCATCCAAAACTCATAAAGTTCTTTGTAGAAGGGGATATTCTCTTAATTAGTGACTTCAATACTGGGACTGGTCAAACTCAATGATATATTTCTGTGATACCGTGGTAGTTACTTGCTGCTCAGAGAATGTCTGACTCTGGCTATTAGAGGGATCAACCAGCAGGAGCGATCTCATGAGAATGAATTGCCTCATAACCCCTTTTATCTATTTTGTTGACAGTTGGAGTTAGTTGGACTAGGAAGGCACACTACTTATGTTGTTGCTTAAAAATTTGTAGAATAGGTTCTTAGCATAAATGTGGCACACTACTTGAGTTGATTACTTGGAGAAGCATGTTCAGCTATTCCGAGATAATTAATGTGAAATACAAGCTCCTCTAGCAAATCCTGCTTGCTGCACCATATTTGCCAAACAATTCCAGCATAGAGTCATTCATTCAAGACTTCTAGACACTAAAAGGCCAGAGCATCAGAGGGTAAAAAAAATTAGCTCCTCATAAAAATAGTCTCTGGTGCATTCAGACTTAGCATCAGGACAGTAAGAAAAAAAAAATATGGGTTAGGTGCAATTTCCTAGCTTCATTACTATGGTTGTATTCTTCAGCTTTATTTCCAGACTTGGCAGCAGGCCTTGATCCACCAAGGCAGCATTCTAACAACATACTTTTGTGTCAAAGCCAAGAACGCTTTCCCTAATAATGATAAACAGAACAGGAATCAAACATTCCTCCTTAAACTGGGTTAGGGTCTGTGGCCATTGGTTATACCATTTGGATAAAGCACCCACAGCAACTAATAACCATGTGCGCATTTACAAGAATAAAGGAGTCACTGGAATTGGGTGATATGTTCCTCTTCTTGCCAACATGCCAATCCTATGTAATATATTTTAGCTGTTACCAACCTGTGTGCCCTCATATGCTGGTGAAAATAGCCCCTTCTAAGTTTCTGATATGGAATCTAGTGATAGCGAATAGATCTCTCTAGAAGGTTAGTTCATATATAATAATAATATTATTCAACAGAATGCATATCAACATATTGTCTCTTCATATACAAATTACAACCATACATAGTCAGGCAACAACCAAATCCATCACTTGCACATAGCCCTAAAAACTCATTTGCACCCGGATGTCCAGTGTTGGAACCTTGATAACACTTGTAACACACCCCAATACTATACCCAATCTAATGAAAGGAGGGTGGTCACCAAATCGCCCGAGTCTCGTGTTATGGTTACAAGAATGGGGTAAGCATTTTTTTTTTGCCTGTAGAAAGCACTAACAAGACCATTGTTAGAAGCAACTTCACAAGCTGCATTGTCTTCCTGTAAAAATTAAAGCCAAAGCGTGTGATGGTAGTATCCTGTCTAGGATCCAAAGAACAATGTCTCAGATGCAAATTTGTGTTATGGTTACAAGAATGGGGTAAGCATTTCTTTTTTTTTTTTGCCTGTAGGAAAGCACTAACAAGACCATTGTTGGAAGCAACTTCACAAGCTGCATTGTCTTCCTGTAAAAATTAAAGCCGAAGCGTGTGATGGTATTATCCTGTCTAGGATCCAAAGAACAATGTCTCAGATGCTTTGTGAGAAATGATATAACCTTAGCTCGTCCCTAGCTAGCAAATCCTTCAAGGAACATTGGGCAACTTAATGCAAGTGGAGGACTTCTCAGCAATAGAAGAAGCTTGTGCCAGCTCCTCTTTTTGGTCAATATCCTTTTCGGCTGGTCACCATCTTCTTACTTAGCGGGAAACATGGAAGATTCCTTTTCCCAAGAAGGAATATAGGTGAACCTTGCCCCGTGTAGAATTTCAGAGTAATTGGTGTTTGTGCATTTCACTGACACTTGTGTATTTTACAATTTACTAATTGAGAGCAATAAGCTCAATAGAGACAGGGTTTAATATAAAACAAATCCAAGCATGGGAGGGAGTTAACCCGAAGCTTAGTAGGGTCAATAAGGATGACTACAATGGACAGAGAATGTAACAGAGGCACTAATTAAAACATTCTCAATAAACACAATACTCAACCATAAGTAAGCTATCCTACTGTACATATGACTAATTTGATACAGTAGCTAATATCTGAACTCCATTGAACGCATATCAGTGCAACAAAAGAGGCTTGTAAAATATCTAGCCATAGTATGTATGGTATACTCATTGGCGAGAGTATATTGTCCTTTGAAATGGCAGGCTGTATTTAACACTCATTGTGCTATTAGTCCATATCAACCTACCATGCATGCTCAAACTAGAAAACAATCCAGGTATGTTTGATTATCATAGTCAATGCATTGGCCCGTATTGTGGAATTTAATATGGGCACTGGAACATAGCCAACAATTCTCCTCCCAACCATTGACAGGCTGCTATTGCAGTTGTCGCCCCCGAGCTCATGAAGACTATCCCAATGACCAACATTCAAGGATTCCAGAGATCTAATCTGAACTCCACCCTTCTGGCATAGTCGTGTTCAGGGACAGGGAGTCCAAAGGTCTAATCTGACCTCCACCCTTCTAGCATAACAGTGTTCAGGTACAGGGAGTCCAGAGATCGAACCCGATCTCCACCCTTCTGGCATAATAGTGTTCAAGTACACGGAGTCCAGAGATCCAACCTGATCTCCACCATTCTGACATAACAATGTTCAGGTACAGGGAGTCCAAAGATCTAACCCAATCTCCACCCTTATGGCATAAGAGTGTTCAGGTATAGGGAGTCTAGAGATCCAACTTGATCTCCACCCTTCAAGCATAACAGTGGTCTGATACAGGGAGTCCAGAGATCTAACCCAATCTCCACCCTTCTGGCATATCAGTGTTCAGATCCAAGGAATCCAGGGATCTAACCCAATCTCCACCCTTCTGGCATAACAATGTTCAAGTACAGGGAGTCTAGAGATCTGACCCGATCTCCACCCTTCCAACATAATAGTGTTCAGGTACAAGGAGTCCAGAGATCTAACCTGATCTCCACCCTTCTAGCATAACAATGTTCAAGTACAGGGAGTCCAGAGATCTAACCTGATCCCCACCCTTCTGGCATAAGAGTGTTCAAGTACACAAAGTCCAGAGATCCAACCCGATCTCCACCATTCTGACATAACAGTGTTTAGGTACAAGGAGTCCAGAGATCCAACCCGATCTCCACCCTTCTAGCATAACTGTGTTCAAGTACAAGGAGTCCAGAGATTTAACCCTGTTGGAAATAATACTGAGAGGGGGGGTGAATCAGTATTATCAGATCAGATAAAACTTTTCAATTTCATACTCAGATTCATAAACGCTACTTCTATGAAGTCAACCAGCGTATACACGCGACTGTGTCTAAAGCAAATAGCGTATACCCAGAGATCTTATAATTCAGTTAGCTTAATCTTCAGTGAATGCATCAGAACATTATTAGGCATATTAACAGTAAACAGGTGCAGTATAACAGAACAGGGCATCACACAAGATCCACACATATGAACACCATGATATAAGGTGGAAACCCAATGTGGGTGAAAACCACCTGCTGCAATTCGTTTCTTTCTTCTTAATGAGAAACTTCTTTTACAATATACTGGTGCAGTCCTTTACCAGTATGCAGGCTACAACCTGCAGAGGGCTACAACCCTCTCTCGTTTTCCAACTACTTCTGGAAGGGAGCTACAACCCCCTCAGCTCTTGTACTAGCTGATCCATTTACTAGTACGTAGGTGCTGACCCTACAATCTTCAGGGACCACGTTTCATCAATTTTCAGACTGGATCCAAGAGTACAAAACAAACATTACTGCAATACAATCATCAACTTAAACTTGCATCATAATTCATTAAACAACCCAATACTGAATCACTGAAACCCTGTCATTAAGAACACAGAACCCAAACCAGAGACCAGAACTCTGTAACAACCACCAGAATCAGCAGCAACCTGAGATATCAAACTTTATCATGCATACGCTACTGCACTTTACCGAAACCGCGTGTATACGCACTTTCTCCAAAGGAAACCCGCGTACAGATCTAGAAATGATTACTTATGCCTCCGCTATCAGATCCGACCCTTGCCAAACTTCCCGAACAGACAACCAGCAATACCAGATCCTCTCACTTCGTCAGACACCCAATGCTCACTCTCTTCGCTCCTCTTGGCCTAATGATCTTCTCTTTATATAGCCTTAGGCCTTGCTCAATACCATGGTCCAAAACCATAACAAACCAATACCATCAACTTCAAAACTAGGGATCAACACATTCGTCGAGACGCCATGGTCCAAAACCATAGGCACAACTTCCAAGGAATAACCGCCATGGACCAAAGATAGGTTTTCCACATATACGCGCTTTTACTGAAGCAAACCTGCGTGTACACGCGGATTCTCTTTGATAAACCTGCGTATATATCTTTCTTGTCCTGCTGTACTGAGATCTGTCCTCTGATTAAGTTGCCATCACCTGTACCAACTTCTGAGCACCTGTACCAACCTCTGAGTGAGTTGCCATCAAGGACAACACTTGAAACATAATGCCAACAAACCCAATCTCCACCCTTCTGGCATAACAGTGTTTTGGTACAGGGAGTCCAAAGATCTAACCCAATCTCCATCCTTCTAGCAAGTGTTCAAGTATAGGGAGTCCAGAGGTCTAGCCCAATCTCCACCCTGCATAGGGAATCCGAAGTCTACTAACCCCCTCATCGAGGAAGGCTAATCCAGGGCAATCAACGGCCTCCACCCTTTAGCCAATGAGGGGTTCCATAGGCAAGGCCTCCACCCTCAATCAATTCCAGATCTACTTATCCATTGATCATAAATTAACCAACCCTAGTTCAGGAAGCAATACCTGGGCATTCACTTCCATAGACGCAATCACAAAAGTCAGTCAAGTTGTCTCGTTGAAATCAAAGCCCGATATCCTAGCTACTACAATGAAAAGGCTATACAGTTGTATGTCCCTACAGTACAGTGTCTCAATGATAGTTCCAACTGTTGGACACAGATTGTCATTGATGTCAATATGGCAATATTCAAGGAAGGAGACAGAGCCAAAGAAGAGGAGCACACAGAGCCATAGGAGCCAAGAGGAGCAGAGGTAGTTAAGCTTTGTATGAAGTTGCTGGTGAACGTTGTTGCAGCTGTTAAACATTGTTGAAAAACTTGGAGAAAAGTTGTTGAAACACCAATTTCTCCATTGCTAAAACATAAATTTCTCCATTGCTAAAACACCAACCTTTTCCGCGACGAACACTGTTGAAAAAGTTGGAGAAAAGTTGTTGAAACACCAATTTCTCCATTGCTGAAACACCAACCTTTTCCGCGACGACGTTATATTTTCAACACATCAATTGAAGGTAAACATGAGGAAGCTAAAGCGAATGGAGGAGGGAAGCCAGAAGTTCGAGCGAGTGTTGAGGAAGCCGAAGCTCAAGCGAGCGAGGAGGAAGCCAACGAGCCATTGAGTAAGCGGAAATGAATGGACGAAGGAATGAGAATGTATAAAACAGTAAAAATAGAGAACTGTTGTTGTTGTTGGTGTGGTGAAGAACCAGAGTGTGAGGTAGTAGAAGCAGCAGAGGCTGTAGAGGCAGTAGAAACATGGAGAGGCAGGGGAGCAGGAGTAAGACAACCTCAGGTGAATAGTGTGCAGCAGCATACCTGTTTATACCAAGGTTGGGTTGGAGCCCAAGAGGTTGGAGCCTCAGAACTGAACTGGACTGAAGTCATTGGGGTTAGGTGCTCCTAAGTGCAAAACCACTACAAAATAGAGTTGGTGCTCTGGAGGTTGGAGCATCACTGAAGTCCAAGTTGGAGCTTGGCAACTATTCACAATCAGATTTATACTTATATTGTATTTATTTCATTGCATTGTCTTGAGTTTATAAAAGCATAATTTCAGCTGTTGATTTCTTGATTTCTGTGTTTTGTGTATACATACACATATCTATATATGTTGTTGGCAATCACTAGAACAATTAAAAAAAATAATAATAATAATAAGAAATACTGATTCACCCCCCTCTCAGTATTTCCAACAATTGGTATCAGAGCAGGCTTCTTCATACTAGCCTAACATCTTGAAGAAGCATCCGCAGCCATGATGAGAAATCACGAAGCATCAAGAAGACCTCCTTTGTTCGATGGCACTAACTTTGGCTTCTGGAAGAAAAGAATGACCTACTACTTAATGTCCCTTGGACCTGAAGTCTGGCATTTTGTTCAAAATGAATACAAAACGACTACCACTCTTCCAACGGACCAAGACGAGAGGATAGCCTACATCGCAAATGCAAAGGCCATGAACTCCATCACTGGTGGAATCACTGATTCTGAGTTTACAAAAATCATGCACTGTACATCTGCCAAAGAAATGTGGGAGAAGCTAGTTAGCTTGTACAATGGAGACTCAAAAGTAAAAAAGGCAAAGCTTCAAACTCACCGAAGACAATTTGAAAGTTTGAGGATGGAAGATGAAGAAGACATTGCAGCATACCTCCTCCGAGTAGTTGAAGTGGTTAATTCCCTAAAAGGATTGGACAAAAAAGTTGAAGAAAGTATCATTGTTCAAAAGGTATTAAGGTCTCTTCCAGATAGATTTGACTCCAAAATAAGCGCTATAGAAGAAGCAAAGGATCTAGATACCCTCAAAATGGATGAACTCCATGGAATTCTCACTGCCTATGAAATGAGGAAAGGTGGCCCAAGCTCCAAAGATGTAGCATTCAAGGCCTCAAAGTCAAAGAAGGGGAAAGAAAGGAATGACTGTAGTGATGAGTCAGATGTGGAATCCGAATTGGCTCAATTTGTTACGAAAGTTGACGAGAGGATCTAAGCTTAAAGGCAAGTATCTCTTAATCTGTTTTAAATGTGGTAAAATAAGGTATTTGCAGCAGAAATGGTCTCATAAACATGACAGTGATGATGAAGGAAATTCTCAAAGATGGCACATAAAGAAAGGGTCATAAGAAAACTCCTTCTCCAAGCAAGATGAGTCTTAATGAAGGATGAGTTTATGGTCATCAAAAAAGGAAAAACAAATGACGGAAAGTGATCATGATGAACGCCAGAAAGCCTTAATATGGCACTCGCAGATGATGATGCTCAGAGCCTGGAGGAAATGTAGATGAACTGTTAATAGGCATTGAAGAAAATGAGAAACTACGGAACAAAATCATTCTCTCAAGTGGAAAACGAGGAAATAAGAAGGAGAGAAGATCTCTTGGAAGCAAAGCTTAAAGAAAAAGAAGAGACTTGTGAAGAACGCAAGGCCGAAATAGTGTCTCTGAGAAAGGAGTTGGAGCAAATTAAAAAGGGTTGTAAAAGCTCTCAAATACTTGAGACTATTCTGAAAAATCAAAAACCTCAACATGACAAGTCTGGAATAGGTTTCAAAGGAGAATCCTCAAGCACTAAGAATAGTGTGAAAGGCTATGCCGATGCACTTTCCTGCAATCCAAAAGATGAAAAAATATGTTATCAAAAGTGCATCCCAGACCCCAAGAATGAAGAGAGAATTACTCCAAAGAAGAAAGTGGAGTGGAATCATGGACACTACAGCAAATACAAAACTGTACTCCACCAAGGGCCCATTGCAAATCCGAAGAACGAGGGAGGAGTAATTCCCAGGATGGAAATCGACTCAAATCGTGGTTGCTTCAACAAGTACAAAACCATCTTTCTTGGACACTGCTTTCACTGTAAAAACTTCGGGCATCAAGCCAGACATTGTATGGCTCGCAGAAGTGAAAAGACAAATCTAAAGGACCAAATAATCAACTCATATGCCCCCAAAAGGCAGGGACAAATCAAAACGTTCAATCCATTTGATCCCTTGACCAAATTTGATCTGATTTGCTCTTTCTGCTACAATAATGGACACTATGAACAAGACTGCCCACTCAAAGGAAGAAAGACAAGTAGCAAGAACCCCAGCATGGACAAATGCGGCCTGGCTCTATATGCTCAAAATAATGAAAACCAATGGTTTGTAGATAGTGGGTGCTCCAGACACATGACAGGAGACAGAAGGAAGTTTGTCTCACTGCGAAAAAGGAAGGGAATGTGTCCTCTGGAAGCGGATCAGGCAGAATTGCAAGAAAAGGAACAGTTACTCTGATCAATGGAAAAGGAAAAGCTCAAGATGCTCTCCTAGTTGACGGACTCAAACACAACCTCCTGAGTGTCGGCAAATCTGTGATCAAGGACATAAGGTTGTTTTCAGCACCAAAGACTGTGAAATAAGGAACTCTGCCTCAGGGAAACTTGTGGCAAAAGGGGTGAGAACACCAGACAACATTTACATACTGAACAAGATTCAAGAAAATAAATGCCACGTGACTCAGACAGATGAGAGTTGGCTGTGGCACAAGCGACTTGGACATACAAGCTTCAAAAATCTGATCAATATCAGTAAGATCAAAGCTGTATGAGACATCCCAAAGCTATTCAAACCAAATCAGGGAGTATGTGGTCCTTGTCAACATGGAAAGCAGATCAGAACCAGCCACAAGACAAAGGAACACTATACATCGAAGCCCTTGGAGATCATCCATGCTGATGTGTGTGGGCCAACTAGAAATCAAGCACTCCAAGGAGAAAGGTACTTTGTGTTATTTGTTGATGATTATACTAGAATGATGTGGATATATTTCATAAAGTATAAATCTGAAACTTTTGATTGTTTTAAGAATCTAAAAGCCCTTGTAGAAAATCAAAAAGATTCAAAAATTAAGTGCCTCAGAACAGACAGAGGAGGACTATTCACATCAAACGAGTTTAGTGAGTTCTGTAACATTCATGGAATTAAAAGAGAATTCTCGACTGCCATAACACCTCAGCAAAATGGGGTAGTTGAAAGAAGAAACCGAACAGTCCAAGAAATGGCAAGAACTATGCTATTAGCAACAGACTTATAGCCTAGATTCTGGAGAGAAGCAGTAGGGACAGCTGTCTATACACTGAATCGAACTCAATTAAGACCAAATTGTGAAAAAACTCCTTATGAGCTATGGAACGGAAGACTTGCTTCGGTGAAGTATTTCAAGATTTTTGGAAGCAAGTGCTTCATTAAAATAAAGGATGGTTCACCAGGAAAGTTTGATTCTCGGGTTGATGAAGGGATATTTCTTGGATACTCTACACGGAGCAAGGCTTACAAGTGCTACAATTATCGACTGAAGAAAATAGTGGAAAGCATTGGTGTAAATGTTGATGAAGAACTTCCAGTAAAGGAAATTGAACATGAAGATGACTTTCTCATTGAAGAAGAAGAACCTAAAGAAGAAGAGATAGATGAGGAAGAAGAAGAAGAGAAAGGAGAACCACCTCATACCCCTTCAAAGATGAAGTATGTCAAAGGATATCATCCAGAAGAACAAATCATTGGCGATAGAGATGAAGGTGTGCAGACCCGAAGAAGGATAACAACCTCACCCAAGAGAAAAGTCATTGCCCTCCTATCTATGATAGAACCAGAAACATTTGCAGAAGCAAGTAAGGATCCTCATTGGGTAAAAGCCACGGAAGAAGAAATGTCCCAAATTGAGAAGAACAAGACATGGGAGTTGGTACCTCGTCCAAAGGACAAAAACATAATAGGAACTAAATGGGTCTTCAAAAATAAAATGAATGAGGAAGGACAGGTTATCAGAAACAAGGCAAGACTTGTCTGCAAAGGCTATTCACAAATTGAAGGAATTGACTTTGAAGAGACATTTGCACAAGTGGCCCGTATGGAAGCTATCAGGATGTTCTTAGCATTTGCTTGCTCAAAAGGATTCAAAATCTATCAAATGGACGTGAAATCAGCATTT
>APFE030475239.1:154746-181690 GCA_000404065.3 Pinus taeda | reverse complement strand
AAGGAGGTTGCCCCCTCGAAGAGGCTGAATTCTAAGGCATTGATCTCTCTTTTCTATCTTTTTGTGAGCTGGTTTCATAACAACATAATTTTCATTTCGTGTGCAATCATTGTCAAATGACTTAACCATATTGACTTTGTGATCCCATGATTCCTCAACACCATATCCATGCTAATTGGTTGGGTTTCTAAGGGGTCCAATTTTTTTAATGTGTGGGATTTTCCCCTTTCTGCATCAACATTGGGTAAAAAACCCTATTCATATCCTGAACATCCTCTTTGTAAGTGTGGGAAATTTATGTGACAACCCTATCTTTCCATAATATATTGTATGTGTTTCAAGCTCACTACGAACCAATCAAATTCAATGTTGACATTGGCAAGTAAGTCAAAAACCTTGTTTTCCTTTTTCCTTACATGTATGAACTCATTGTAGAGAAACACTTATTGGAATATCTATTTCTTTTTCATCGAAGAAAGAAAAATTCATTTGGGTTCCCTAACCTATTTGGTATCCTCTTCTTTGATCATTCTCATTTTTTCAATATTAATTTAGACACCCTATCAACCATTAGTTTTAAAAGTTGGCCTTAATCACTTCTTGTAATTCTTTTTTGACATCTAAGGCATCAACTATATTATCGGTAGTTTCTTCAACATTTCAGGTAAATACATAGATTTTAATTCCTACATGATCCATGGAGATACCTTCAAAAACTACTTGGTTCAATTACAATAGCAGGCTCCACCAAACTTAATTTGAGGGTTGGGGGGTGATCTTTTAAAACTGCCTATTGGTTCCTTCATTTGTGTTTGATATATAGGTTTAGATTTCTAGTTTTTCAATTGTTTTCCATGATACCATATTATATGTTATCCTAGGTAGATGGGTTATAATTTCACTCTCCAACTCCCTTACCTTTGCTATCTCAAGTATATTCCTAGATATAATGGTGAAGTTGATGATGATTTGTCCCTCAATAATTTGTTAGTCCTTTCCTTCAATAAGTTCTAACAGATGAACCATTGGGCTATTCTCATATTTTGTTTAGTATTTTAGAACTATGATCCTCAAGTTTCCATTTGCCTAATGTAACTTAAGCACTTTCTTACTTATATAGTCATCTCCTGGGCTAGAGAGATGTCAATTTCCAACCATTGGGCAATGCATGAAGAAGTGATCAATATCTTCATCCTATATAATAAAGGATACATTGGAACAAACCACACATCCATGTGTTTTCTAGTGTCGCGTGCCTTATAAAGTGGAATTTTTTGGTGATGGTGTCAAATTCCATACTTTTTTGTATATCATATCCTTGATTAGACTAGTTTGTTAGGAGGGAAGGGTGTCATAAGCATGCTTTAATCTGAAGGAATTTAACCTTGAATTATCCCACCTTAATTTGTCTCTTTTCATCTAACTAACACCCTTATTCATTATAATATTCTCCACACCTTCTCTTTCATTAACCCATTAAGGCCCTCAGGGCATTGTGAAGGTGGCTTCCATCATTTATCATCACCTTTGATTAATTGTAATTGACTATCTTAAAACTAGTGCATCTTGGATTTTTCCCATATAGATCTTATAAAACTCACTCTAACTAAAACCAAGGTTTGATCATTTTGTGATGGTACAAGTTTCTCCTTAACTTCATCCCAAAAAGGAAAAATCACCATTTTGAACTCCCCAAAAAGAAATAATCTTAAACTACATGTATACGTTTCTTAGCATTATTCCATGCATAGTTACCATAGGAGGATTTCTCATCACTACCAAGTCTCCCTATTTTACTCCTACATATATGCATTGCTACACTCAATCGCATAGGGTTGCCTTTTTTGTTATCCATATCTAAATCATTTTTCCTAAAACTATCTCATTTAAATGTTTTAGGTGCCTTGTGTTGATTTCTCCCTTCCATTTTTGCCTACCACTTGAAGACCATGCTACTAGTAGCATACCCTATAAATGGGGGAATGTGAATGTCGAAATGATTCAAGGGTGGTTTCCATATTAATGTTGTTAATAATAACCCCAAAGATATTGCAAGTATGACTTATCTTATTTTAGAACTGGTCCATTATCTTGATGATATTGCAATTAAAACTATCTTATTTGAGAATTTGTCCATTATCTTGATATGACCTCTTACCTTGAATCTTTAATTAATGCTTGGCATATGTGTTTTGAAAAAAGAGAGTAAATCCTCATACTCAAGGATATACATCATTTTAGGAGCCTAGTGATACATATCAATACATAAATTTTTAGAAATTACCAAAACCCCAGGAGTAAGTGTTTATAGTAAAGAATGAAAGCTATAAGCTATGCTTTAAATAGCAAAACCTTATGTTATTTCATTATTTTTCTCAAGTATATGTAACATCATGGTATGGATTTGGGTCAAACACATTTAATCTTAATAGTTTTGTATGTTTATTTTTTTCAAGTACTAATAACATCATGGTATGGAACTAGGACAAATGCTTTTAATTTGAATAGCTTTGTGGTCGTGCCATAGAGCATAATAATTTCCCTTCAATATGTTATGAAATATAGGTTGTAAATGGACAACATACATAAAAATTCACAACTCTATGAAACATTTATGAATTTTTTGAATATTAGCCAAATATGGGTCCTCATAGGATACATCGCCCCACTCTATTAAATGCTCCTCTTCCCTTCCTTTGTATCCTACAATGGTTGTCGGGTGGGGACTACAATGGTATGAAATTTCTTACTTACCAAGAATCTTATGCCAATAGGAGTACTTCCATGATGCTTGTGGCTAATTGTTACTCATCATCTCTCCTACTATTGCTATATTATTTGCAAAATAAATATGCCTTTTTCTTGGCTTCCTCTTCCTCCTCTATTGATTTCCATATGTCCATGTATCTAAATAAAAAGTTATATATACCCATAGTGTGTGTGTTTGAGTTGTTTCCATTACTATAAAAAAAAATCATTTTATTCTTGATACACCTACTTTAAATGTGCTAGGTAATGTGCAAGGGAAAAAAATGGTGGAATAAGATCAATCTTCATGGTCAAATTGATTATGTTGTGTTCAACATAGAATCTGTCCCCCTCCCTTCCCAATTTTTTTATAAATATAACCTTCTTTTCATTAAAATTAATAATCCATGGGTGCTTGCCTAGTCTTGGGTTCAATAGGGTAGGAAACCCTCATGTATAAATATAAAAGGAAGTGTTCAAATATATATTTAGATAAATTCTCTTGAGTTTGTGCTATTAGAGATTTGAATTGATTATTAGATCATTGTAATAATTATTAAGGCTCATATAAGTATTTGGTTATATTTGAGAGTGTTTTCTTTGTCTGTTTGAAATTTTTCTCATTATGAACCTTGTGTGTCAACTGGGATGAAATTTGGTATACAATAGAATTGAATGCACACTAAATAAATAGTGATTATTGTTTTATAGTTATAAACTTAAGCTGATATATTCACTAGGTTAATGCATTACTTTTATATTTATTGTTCATGAGTTGTATTTTTATTTGATCATCATAATGGTGATTGTGTTACAAGATCCATAAATTGTAGATAGGGTTATATCAAATAACACATGAGAGATATTACATTAAAAAGCTTATTTATATTATGAATGAGTAGTGCATTTATTACAATGAGATTCAACTATGTTATAAAGAGATCGAGAGGTCTTATTTGTTTGGAACCTTCCATAATTTTTATAGCCTAAGTGACTAAGGTGACTTTTTTACACATGTAAACCTTAAATTATAACAACTGATCTTAAGGATTATAGTACTAAAATTAAAATTTATTCAAATAAAATGCATATTGACTTAGAAATGAAACATCAAAATTAATAAGAACCAAACATTCTTCAAAAAAATTCTCTCTGAAAAATAGTTCTTCGACGAAGTAGAGCTCCAACAAGCTATATCATGTAACCCTTGTAGATGTGTAGCTCATGAGTTGAATTTTTAAGTTCTAGGATTCCATCTCCTCGAATTCCTGAATTATTGAACAATCATCCATAGTGCTCCATCTAGATATCTCATGAGCCTTGTGAGATATAATTCCTAACATCCACAAACTACTCAACCATATAGAAACTATCCATGATAAGCTAAATCTACATTTGATCACTTCTTATCTTCATAGTGTGCACTTCTTATAATGCATAAAATCCCATTTCTCAAGCAAGGTTGTTACTATTATTTGTATCAAATGGATCTTCTATAACAACTACATTAGCCACATGTAGTTTTCCATAAAGCTTCACCTTGAGAACATCATTAACTTGAAATCTACAGTTCTAGGTGTCGGGTCAAAGTTGTCATTAATGTTAAAGGGTGAATGGGTCATTGTTGAGTAATGTTGTCATTGATGTCAAATCCCTAATCTTAGGGATGACTAAAGTATGTGATAATAGTTCAAGAAGACCTAAAGAGAAAAAAGGTTTAAGCCCACAAATAAAAATCAAGGAAAAGGTGGTCAAAGCCAAAGCAATTTCAAGGAAGGACTATATCATCATCTATCCCTCGTTAAGACCTTCCAATGGTATATGGAACTCCCTTGAGAGAGATTTTGATGAGGGGCGGGGGGGTGGTTGACAGAGGCGGGTGAGGCCACTAACCTAGTTTCCTTTACCTTGTTTCGTGCCTCCCCTTGTCGTCTTATGGAGGCATTTCCATGTCGGTGTTTCTCTATTTGCAACGTCTCTTTTGCGATGGTGTGTGGATGTCTACTGGATGTAGTGTGCTAGTTTTGTGATGCCATGCATGGCTGCCAACTGGAAGGGTTGAGGGGGCTATAAGATGGGTGACCCCTTACTACTTGGCCCAATATTTTGAGCCTCTTCTTTTGCTACCAGAGTTTCTATGGTTGATTTTTTCATGGGCCTTTATGATGGCAGGTGTTTTTGGTGGATTTTTCCTCTTGTTCATGTGTTCTTCCAGGGCTCATCCTGGGCTAATTTCTCAACTATTGGTGCCTCCATGCACTTTTTTTGGATCCTCACTGCAGTTTTCCTTATGGCCTCTGCCTCTACCGGGGTCTCACCACTGGTGTTTTTTACTTAGGTTTTTTCATTTGGGTTTCGCTATCGATTGCTCCTACCGCCATTACATTTTGACCTATCTTTGGTGCTGGTATTGGCACTTAGAAATGGTTTTTTGTTGGCATTTTGTTGGGGTTTTTGGCCCATGGTTTGACTCATTCGATGAGCCTATATGCTGGGGGTTTTCCCCTTCTTTTGTAATGCATTGTTGCCTGTTTTGGGCATTGTTCATGGTCCCTTTGGGTTTTTTGGTCAAGCCTGCGTGCCTTATATTTTTGTATTTATTTGTTTTGTGGCCTAGGGTTTTCAACCCTTAGGGTTTACAACTCATATACTTCTTGTAAGATATGGGCAGATCCGAGTTATTGCACTACACGTGTATATGCAAAATGTATTTTATTTCATAGAAATATGAATCAAAATACAATTTTTTTCCGAGAAAAACAAATATGGAACTCCCTCTAACTCCTCATGGTTGACAGGAAATGATTTTTTGAATATTCATTATACATTCTACCAATTGCACAAGCCAATCCAACCAGTGGACAAGTTGGCCTAGTCTAGACCCAAAATGCACTATATATAGGTGTGGGGAGAAGGCAATTTAGCAATTCGCTCAAGGAAAATTTGGATATGTTGAACCAAATGAAGAAAAGAAGTGTTTATGGGGTTCATATCTCATGAATTGGAAGTGAGGAGAGGCCAAATTGGGGAGGCTATCTATGGAAGGATTTTTGGCACAATTTTTGAGGCTCTTTTTGGCATCATTCTTGTAGAATTTTGGAGCATATCTTGAAGTTATTCTTGTAGAATTTTGGAGAAAATATTAAGGTTATTCTTGTAAAAGTTTGGAGCAGATCTTGAAGTTATTATTGTAGAAGTTTGGAGAAAATCTTTAAGTTATTCTTATAGAAATTTGGAGTAGATCTTGAAATCAATTTTGTAGAAGCTTGGATTAGACCTTGATATCATCCTTGTAGAAGTCTTGAAGCATATCCAAGTTACCTTTTGAGGCATATCAACAATATTTTAGGAGGCAAATTTTTTGAGGGGATCTGAGCTACTAAAAGCACAATTTGAGATCTTTTCTAAGGCATATCTGAAGCAGTTGATCAAAGGTACGAATTAGAATATATTTTGTTGCATTGGAGGTCAAAGTTACAGTGGAATACTTATTGGAGAAGATTTGAAGTTGAACATGTTTAAGCAGAGATAACAATGATTGAATATTGTTGTATTTGGTTCATTGTTCCTGGTACGAGAGCCCAAGAAGATCTTATTTTATCTTTTATTCTATTAGGTGGAAAGGTGGTGTTAGGGAGGGATGTTGTAGCTTCCTTGAGGAAGTTGTCACCTCATTCCAATGGGAGTTGGTAAATCTTGGGGTTGTAGCCTTTCGGGTTGTAGCTTCCTTGAATGATATTGCTAGATTTGAATGATGTAATTCTAATTTTGAGATTTCAAAGTCGATAATAACTCTAACTTTATCATTAGTGTCTTTCCAATCTAGTAATTTATCAAGATATGTGTGCGATTTCTCAATCCCTTTTATATTCCCCACAATTTTTTGCTCATCAACTATATCTGAATTTTTACTTTTAAGGAGTGGAAAAGTGAAACCACAATATTTTTATAATTGCATATCCATGCTTGATGTCCTAATAGAGAGATTTAAAACAACTCTTTGCTTAATATAAAAAACCCAAATCAACTAACCATAAATTTAAGTGTACGAATGCATGCATGTTGTATGATGATTGTACTATATCTATATGATGATTATATAATTGACTTAGTGGTTGGTTGGTAACTGTAAAATAAAAATATATATATATATATATAGCCACTTTAAGTGTATAGTTGCATGCTAAAATCATGGCCCTAATGTATGGAGAACAAATAGCTTCATTGATGGTTGTATAATTTATTTACAATGAATGGTAGTTGTTATCATAATAAAATAAAATATTTTTTGGCAACTCACCTAGTCGATACAACCACTTTCTTTTTCATCTAGGTACCTTCTTAAACTTGAGAGGATAATTTCTCTCTTTCACATTTGCTCTTCTGCATTTAGTGACTAAATTTTAACAAAATAAGGAATGATCCATGGAGGTGAGGTAGATATGACAACTCATTCATCACGTCAATGAGTTCTTCGAATGATGGCTATTGTATCCTAAGATCTCAAACTCAGCCATAGAGATACCCCACTCTCATATGATATTTAAAGAGCCAGGAATCCTATATATGGTTACATCATCGAGAACACAATAGATATTACATTAATTGATATTATGTATCATCGATGCATTTATTATAATGATGTTTACCTCTCTTTTTATTTCTTTAACAAGAGTGGATAATATTTTGTATTAAAAATGGTTGCAATCAAATTGTGTAACAAAGTAATACAAAATGGAGGTCAACAAAGTTTTAAAGACAAACATTTCCACTATACGAAAAAAGTTAAAAATTTTGACTTGAATCTTTCATTGAGAATTTCCTAGTCTTGTTACAACTATATACTTGATAAAAGACATCTAAAACAAGATTTGCTTTGCAAAACATAAAAACCAAAATAAATAAAAGGCGTGTTTGCTTTAAGCTTCTTTAGGGTTACCATTTTCCTATCGTGGTTCTAGATTCTCCAACTTGATGTCTTCAAACAATTGATGAATTATTTCTTCTTATTTGGTATCCCTTAAGAGTCCGGGTGAGAGGCTTTTAGTGAGTAGAGAGATAGGTTATGCACTTGTAGGGTGTGCTTAGTTGAGAAAATAAATTGTAATACATCTCTATTCATTTGATTAATGCAAGAAGGTATTGGGGTTTTTTAGTAGATTTATTTCCCCAAATAAAAATACTTGTTGCATGTGTGTTATTTCTTCTTGCATGTCTAATATTTTTGTTCTAAATTGTGAATTAATTTCCATAGAGAAGTAGAGTAGGTTTGTGTCTTGTGATTTTGATTAAAAATTCATAAGTAGTTGCAAATATACGACCTAATTTATACAAGGTATTAGAGTTGGATTCACATTAGAGAAAGAAATTTGAAGTTGCTGCTTAGAGGTTCAAATTTGAAGATCAGTGTAACATGATTTCTTCAGGGCTGAGAAGATGGCCTTCAATGGACCAAGGCTAGAGTATGCCTTGGAAGGCACCTCAAATTTTGTAGCATGGAAGGACCACATGGAGGCAATATTGGATGACAATGGATTGCTTGAATATGTCAAGATAAATATTTGAAGACCACCAGGAGTTGATATCCAGGAGCTTGCAAAATGGAAGAAAGATGTAGCCACGGTGAGGAGAATAATCTTGGAGGGACTAAGGGATCATATTGTCTCGAATATTGAAGGAAAAGAAACTTTGTTCATGATGTGGAAAGCACTGACATAATAATTTGAGATTAGTAGTGACCACAGGAAGTTGGCACTCAAGGATAAACTTTGAAGTATCAAGATGTAGAGGTATGACACTATGCCACAATATCTTAGCAGGTTCACATAATGTCATGATGAACTGGGTGGGGTTGGTGTGACTGTCCCTGAAGATGACTTGGTAAGCCTAGCCCTTCTGGGCCTTCCCAAGAGATGGCATAACTATCAAGATTCAGTGAACGAGAGGGAGAAACTACCAAATTGGGAGCACTTATGGTCCGATTTGGTATAAGAGGTAATAAGGCGGAATAATAGAGATGGGACTTCATCTAAGGGTGAGGATGAATGATGCAGGAGCATTCAGCCCAAGGAAAATCATTGTAATTAAGTAGACATAGGGGGTCATGTATTTTTAGGAAGTTGGATTCCTAAGTGATAAATTGATGTAATATTAGGCTTTTGAGTGCATAAAATAGAAATTAATTAGATAGTGAGAGGAAGTTGTAAATGCTCTCAAATAAATGAGAATATGAGTGGTGAATAAATGAAAAGAGTTAGAAGTCAATCAGGACTCTTAAAACATTTTCATGATTCAAGGGACGAGAGAGAGCTTTTAGGAATTAATTAAAGTAAAAGTGGACAAAGGATTTAGGAGTCAGTTCAGAGGATTTAGGAGCCAAACTAGGATTAGTTCAACATAACTTTCTGGCATAAATGTAAGCCTACGGGCAGAGCACAGAAGGCCATTGATATCAAAGATCAGGCCCGTGACAGTCAGAGAAGTCTTGTCTGTAATCAGTTTTTCATATTTATATATACAGAGGTTCATTCAGAACTGTGTAATGTGTGAAATAAGTATGTAATTATTAATTTATGCGTGAATTCGTAGGTTCTGTAACAGAAGGTTGCAGGCAAAGTTCTGTGGATACGTAGAGGAGGGTATGATTCGGAGGAATCATAAGGGATATTTGAATCCAACTAAAGGAATAGTGTAAGCTCTGTAGAGGTAGCGAAGTAATAATTCACAGAGTTAAGCTCAGAGGAAGCGGAAGAGTGAAAAGAATGAAACCTTGAAGAAATAACCAAACCCATAGAGAAACGTTGAAGAGATAGCGTAAAACAAAGGAAAAGGGCTAAGTGGAGAAGCAAAGAGGTGATACATAGGAAACGTTAGATCTTATAGATCAACGGTCCAAATCAACCCTTGGAGAATCAGCGAAGAGCAATTCTCAAAGGCAGAGAAGTGGATTTCAGGCAGAAGGAAAGTCGTAAGCAGGTTTTACTGTTTGGCTCCGATTCCACTAATTAGAGGACACGTAGTAGTGGAGGAGTGAGGGAAACTTCTTTATCAGTGGTTAAACCCCGTGCTTGTTGTCTGTCCGAAATAAACAACAATCGTCAGATTTGAAGAAGGAAGATCGACGGTAAAGGACTGTTGGACAACTTTGCACCAGGAAAGGATATTGACCGTTGGATCGAGAACCAATCAACAGTCATGATCTAATCGCAATCACATTAGACAAAGGTGAAAGGCTAGAGGATTATGAAATGACGATGTGCTGATAGCCGTAAATCCGATCGGCGATCAGAGATCAGGCTTATTAGAGTTCGGAGGAGCAGCGCTGTAGAGTGACTAAAGGTGTGGACCTGATGATTTTATAGAAGCGAATGTATAAGATTTGAGATCCGCTTATGTGTTTCAGAACGGAATTTCATGTAATTCCTTGTATTCCTTTGTATTGTGTTAAAGTGTTGTGCCCAAGTCTTTTAAGACTAAAGCGTTATTCAAACGCTTCTGATAGTCACACATCGGAGGGGAAGGGGTGATAAGGCACATATGTAATGTGACCGCGGAAGAGCCGATACCAGATTGCGATAAAGGGAAAGCTCGAGAAATGGGCCAAGACTGTACCAAGGTGGAAAAGGTATGTTTGCGTATATATTTCCTTTGTATTTAGTTTATAAAGGATTAGGCGCGGGTATATGGGATTTTATATATAATTCCAACAATGAAGGTTTAACGTGCGGGCTTATGGGTTAAATAAAGGATAACAAAGGTTTTGAACGGGTTTTAAAGTCCCATATGAAGGATTTGAATGAAAGTTGGAAATAAAGGTTAATGAGGGTTTAAGCGGGGTGATTAATTTCGATAGAAAGGAAAAGGTGGGTTAATGTTTAGACTTTGTTAAGTCTATGAATCATTCCACATGAGACTAAAAGAGGGCCTTAACCAGTTATGGTTGAAGATTTGACTCCTTTGACAGTTAAATACTTAGGACAAAGGTGTGGATGCATTTATATGCATAATGTGGGTGTAAAGTGGGGGTAACCCTGCATCATTTGGTATCAGAGCAGGGTTGTAATTAAAACCATTGGGGTTAAAAAAAACAAAGAAATTATATGTGAAAGAATTAAAAGCAGAGTTATGTGTTAAGGTTTTTATGCAGGCAAGGAAGGATTAGATTCTAATCTGAAAAAAGGAAGGCACACAAAGGTGATGTGTAACAGAACTTGCAGATGCAAGAGACAGAGGAAATCCACTCAAAGTACAGGTGGAATGGTGAAACAAGATCATGATGAGATATTGAAAGTGAGGTAATATGTTCTGTTTTAAATTGAGAATATGTGTTTTTATACTAATGCACAAGTGATAGCAAGAGAAGCTGTGAGAGGAGAACCATATGTGTTCTTGAAGACAGAGTAAGGAAAACACTCTGATGGAGAAGTGGTAGTGAACCTGAAGAATCCAACGAGAGATTGAACAGAGAGGACAACTGAAGTGTTCTCAAGAGAGAGTGAGAGATTGCAAAAGCCTAGAAGGAGCAAATGTGCTGCTTGAGAGGAGGTTCCAGATAGAGGACTTGTGCTTACCAAAAGATTGAGTGAGGAGAGCTTAGTGAGGTAAGATTGCAACAAGGAGGACTAGCTGTTGTAGAGGCTTGTTGCAGATAAATGAGGAGCTCATGAAGAAAGAGGAAAAGAAGATGACTATTGATAGTCATAGCAGAGATTCAGAGAGAAGCCACAGTAGAAGAAAGATGAAGAAAGAGGATGCCAAGGCAAATCGCAAGAGGATGAGTCAAGAGGAAATTGACAAAGAGATTGCAGAGTTAAAAGAACAACTCGATGCATTAAGAAGAATACTAGAGGAAAACCAGAGACTAGGTTGGATCTTGAGGAAGAAGCCATTGGAATGACATGAGATGCAAAGAAGGCTACAACAAAAGCAAGTAAAGTGGCTGATGGAAAAACTCAAGGAAGTTGAGTTAGAAATGGAAGAGTCCATTTGTGAACCAGAACAGGGAGAAATTCTAAGAGAGAGTGAAGATGAAGACTTGAAGACTAAAGCTTCAAATGAGGCCAAAGGGTCACATGGTTTTAAATCTGACAATTTGTGTATGTTTGCAGGTGAAACATGTAAAGAAGGACAATTTGCTGATATTGTCATAAAGGAGGAAGAAGATAAGCATAATCTAAATTATGTTATGGAAGAAGATGAGATAGATGGGTCTCATATACAATTGGAGAAGATATTAAGAAACCAAGTGAAGGGCTTGAAGAGATTGAAGAGGAGACCACCAAGTAATTTCGGAGTCATAAAGAGAACTTGGAACAACAAGGAGATATGATGGCTGAAGCATCTAGTGAGACCACATGGTCTTATTTTTTTAAAATTGATAGTTTATGTATGATGGCAGGTATTGCAGGAGAAAAGTAATCTTTTGAAAATATCTTTAGAGTAGATGAATATTTAGAAGTAAAAGGTGACAAAGAAAACTTCTCAGAAGAAGAAGAATTTGATTGCATACAGAAGAAAAAGTCTATGGATGAGTCTATAGAAGTTGTCATAGAGATGAGGAATCAAGATCTTATTCTGATGAAGAATGAAGGAATATTGTCTCATAAAAGGTAACCAAATGAGTTTGATTAATGTTATTAATGAAAACCAAATACAGGAGAATGTTAATGCAGATGGTGAGACAAGGATAACTTTGGGACAAGAGTTATAGAGGGACAGTAAGGCAAAATGTACTGAAGAAAAAGAGACTATGTTCGCTGAAAACATAGTAAAGGATCATCAATTCACGATGATGATAGGCACAGTGGAAATAGCCATGGAAGTTGTTGAGACAGTCAGAAAAAGAGAAGGACATCTACTGAAAGATGTTAAGAAGGAAGAAGTCTATGAAAAATACTTAGCAAAATGAAAAAGGACATCTGATGATTTATCAATAACAAAGGAAGGAATGAAAAATTGTGTGAAATTTCCAAATTCTACTCCAATTGAAATTATTGAGTTATATAGAAAATTAGATTTTCAAAGAAGGGAGTTGGAAAAACAGAGAATATATGTTCAAGAGAGATTGCTGAAAAAGGAAGACAAGAAATTGTCATGAATCAAAATCCTAAGAAAAAGGAGATGGATATGAAAGTTCAGCAGATTGACACTGCAAAGGAAGGAGTTCACTACAGTGGATAAGAGCAGGAAGACATCATTAGAGCAGATGATGTGGAAGAGAGACTAGTTGACAATCTCATGAGTTCTTTTGAGAATTCAAAAAAACATATTGATGTGCTGACAGAGGTGAAAGAAACAGAGCAACAAATTGAATTTTTGCCAAAGGAAAATAAGGCACCGAAACCTTGTGTTTTTTATTTTAACAAGTGTTTTGTTAGTGCAGGTTTTGTTGTTGATGCTGGAGAAAATTTGGCACAAGTGAAAAACCAAATAAATATGAAAGAAGAAGATTATGTGGAAGTATTTAATCCATGGAACATAAATGTTAAATTGCTGGAGAAAAGGTTGGAAAGTTAGAGTTTAATGCAGAAGTTAGATGTTGCAGAGGAAGATATCCTTAAAGATATTCAGGAAATTTGGGTGGAGGTAATGTCTACAGTGGTACCTAGATAAGTAACTATGACAATGTCTACAATGATAACCAGAGCAAAAGAAATGTCTATAATGATAGCAAGAGCAAATATAGAAGAAAATAAACAACAATTTGAAGAGTTAGTAGATAGCAGCAAAAACCTAAAGAAGAGAGAAAGAGGTAACAGTGAATGGCAGAATATGGACTAGCCCAAAGATATACTAGAGATGGAGATTGAAGAGTTACGGTAGTTAATGATGAAGTAGTCAACATGGAGGAAAATGATAACAACAGGAAGGATGATCAATTAGAACTTGAACCTGATTGACAAGGAAAGGAAGATGAAACATAAGACAACAGACATGCAGCAGAAACAAAGGAGAAAAGCATTTGAACAATTACAAAACAAAGTATGGGATCCAGGAAGATAAAGACCAGAAGACACATGATCAGGAGATCATGAATATTTTCTACTTTGAGAGTCTGATGCAGGAGCATTCAGCCCAAGAAAAATCATTGTAACTAAGTAGACATAGGGGGTCATGTATTTTTAGGAAGTTGGATTCCTAAGTGATAAATTGATGTAATATTAGGCTTTTGAGTGCATAAAATAGAAATTAATTAGATAGTGAGAGGAAGTTATAAATGATCTCAAATAAATGAGAACATGAGTGGTGAATAAATGACAAGAGTTAGAAGTCAATCAGGTCTCTTAAAACAGTTTCATGATCCAAGGGACGAGAGAGAGATTTTAAGAATTAATTGAAGTAGAAGTGGACAGAGGATTTAGGAGTCGAACTAGGATTAGTTCAACAAAAAAATTTGGCATAAATGTAAGCCTACGGGAAAAGTATAGGAGGCCACTGATATCGAAGATCAGGCCTATGAGAGACAGAGAAGTCTCGTTTGTAATCAGTTTTTCATATTTATATATACAGAGGTTCATTCAGAACTGTGTAATGTGTGAAATAAGTATGTAATGATTGATTTATGCATGAAGTCGTAGGTTCTGTAACAAAAGGTTGCAGGCAAAGTTCTGTGGATACGCAGAGGAGGGTATGATTCAGAGGAATCATAAGGTATCTTTGGATCCATCTAAAGGAACATAGTAAGCTCTATAGAGGTAGCGAAGTAAGAATTCGTAGAGTTAAGCTCAGAGGAAGCAGAAGAGCGAAAAGAATGAAACCTTGAAGAAATAACCAAACCCATAGAGAAACGCTGAAGAGATAGCGTAAAACAAAGGAAAATGGTTGAGTGGAGAAGTAAAGAGGTGATACACAGGAAACGTTAGATCTTATAGATCAACCTGTGGAGAATCGATGAAGAGAAGTTCTCAAAGGTAGAGAAGTGGATTTCGGGTGGAAGGAAAGTCGTAAGTGGGTTTTACCATTTGGCTTCGATTCCACTAATCGGAGGACACGTAGTAGCAGAGGAGTGAGGGGAAACTACTTTATCGGTGGTTAAACCCCGTGCTCGTTGTCTGTCCAAAATAAACAGCAACTATCAGATTTGAAGAAGGAAGATCGATGGCGAAGGACTATCGGGCAACTTTGCATCAGGAAAGGATATCGACCGTTGGATTGAGAACCGATCAACAGTCGTGATCTAATTGCAATCACATTAGATAGAGGTCAAAGGCTGGAGAATTGTGAAATGTCGATGCACTGATAGCGATAAAGCCGTTTGACGATCGGAGATCAGGCTTATCAGAGTTTGAAGGAGCAGTGCTGTAGCGCGACTAAAGGTGCGGACTCGACGATTTTATAGAAGAGGATGTATAAGATTTGAGATCCGCTTATGTGTTTCGGAGCGGAATTTCATGTAATTCCTTGTATTCCTTTGTATTGTGTTAAAGTGTTGTGCCCAAGTCTTTTAAGACTAAAGCATTATTCAAACGCTTCCGATAGTCGCATATCGGAGGGGAAGGGGTGATAAAGCACATATGCAATGTGACCGTGGAAGAGCTAATACCCGATTGCGATAAAGGTAAACCTCAAGAAATGTGCCAGGAATGTACCAAGGCGGAAAAGGTATGTTTGCGTGTATATTTTCTTAGTATTTAGTTTATAAAGGATTAGGCACGAGTATATGGGATTTTATATATAAGTCCAATGATGAAGGCTTAATGTGCGGGCTTATGGGTTAAATAAAGGATAATAAAGGTTGTGAAGGGGTTTTAAAGTCCTAATAAGAAGGATTTGAATGAAAAGTTGGAAATAAAGGTTAATGAGGGTTTAAGCGAGGTGATTAATTTCCGATAGAAAGGAAAAGGTGCGCTTTGTTAAGTCTATGAATCATTTCACATGAGACTAAAAGAGGGCCTTAACTAGTTATGGTTGAAGATTTGACTCCTTTGAGAGTTAAATACCTGGGACAAAGGTGTGGATGCATTTATATGCATACTGTGGGTGTAAAGCGGGGGTAACCCTGCATCAATGAAGAAAAAATTGCATTGGCTAGAAAGGAAAAGAAGGGAAAATGGAAGAAATCTCAATCCAAACCAGAATCCAGTCAAGGGGGCAAGAAGAAATATTTGTCAATAATTAAATTCTTGCATTGTCATGAATTTGGGCATTATACCACGAAGTGTCCACACAAGAAGACACGCAAGAAGACTTGAGGAGGAGCAGCAAGTGAAGCTTTGGCTTCATAGTTCGAGCTTGACTTTACCCTCATTACATGCATGACTAGCACAGTGATGGGGAGTATGTGATACTTGGAATCAAGTGAATCGTTCCACGTGACAGGGAATAGATACTTTTTCAGTGACCTAGAGGAGAAAGGTTTGTGAATGCACATTGAGATGGGGTACGAAGGAAGGTATAACGCGACCAGGATTCGTACAATCACCTTTTAGAGGGAGTTAGGCTCTCCCCTTAGGATCAAGGATGTCATGTTCGTTCTGGGGCTAAAGAAAAAATATCGTCTTTGTTGCAGTTTTAGAAGACTGTGGTTATGATGTGATCTTCAGCAAAGGAAAGGTATTCCTAAGATACATAGCCATGGGATAGGCAAAGCACATTAGGATTTGTGTGAAGAACCTGTATAAGCTAGATGTGGAGGATTGTGCTGCATTGAGCACAAAGGCAGAGAAGGTGGAAAGTTGTGATGTCGATGAACTTTGGCATAAAAGACTTGGGAATTTGCATCATGACACTTTGAAGATCATGCAACAGATAACCACAGGCCTCCCCAAAGGATCACTTGAGTAGCAAGATGTATGTAAAGGATGCACCCTAGGGAAGTACACAAAATACACATTCCATGATCGGGACAAAAAAACACATGCAGTCCTTGAAAGGATCCACTTTGATGTTTGTGGACCTTTCTTGATAGCCTCCACTTCTAGGCACAAATATTTTTTCATTTTTATTGATGACTTCTCACGGAAGTGTTGGATCTTCTTCATGCGGAAGAAAGATGAGACATTCCCCAAGTTTGTAGAATTCAAGGCACTGATTGAGAAAGAAACATGCAAGAAGGTGAAGGCTCTCAAAAGCATTAATGGAGGTGAGTACATGTCAAATTAATTTAAAAATTTATGTGCAAAAGAACGCATTCAACGGGAGTTGATAGAATTCCACAACCCACAGCAGAATGGGGTGGCTGAGAGAAAGAACCCTATCATTGTGGGAGTAACAAGGGTGATGTTGCATGATCAAGGCCCACCTCTGCATTTGTGGGCCGAGGCATGCAACACAATAGTCTATTCGTAGAACTGGAGTCCTCATCATATTCTGGGCATGATTACATTAGAGGAGACTTTCTCAGGGAGAAAGCCAAATGTGTTGCACTTCAAGATTTTTGGAGCCTCTGTTTACTGCCATGTCTCCAAAGAATCAAGGAAGAAGCTAGAGCTGACAGAAGAATTGGGGGTATTTGTGGGTTACACAAAAACTCTCCACAACTACTGTGCACAATTTCTACACAGCTCTAATGATTGAGCTTGTAGAGACTAAGTGATCCTATTTTGAGGAAGCAGTAGATAAACATGTATGGGTTGATGAAATGGTGGAGGAATACAAATCCATTGTAAACAAAAGTGTTTGGGAAGTGGTCGCAAGACCAATAGATAAATCAGTTGTGGGTTCAAGATGGATTTTCAAGGTAAAGCATGCAGTAAACAGAAGCATAGAAAAGTACAAGGCCATATTTGTGGCCAAGGGGTACTCTCAAGTTGAGGGGATTGACTATGAGGAAACCTTTGCTACTATAGCAAGGTACTCATCCATTAGATCAATTATTTCTCTTGTTGCATAGATGGGGTGGAAGATCCACCAGATGGGTGTAAAAAAAACATTCTTCAATGGAGTTAGTGAGGAGGAGGTGTATATCGAGCAACCAGAAGGCTTTGATACTTTTGGTTGAGAGTCTCATGTGCAAACTCAAGCGAGCATTGTACAGTCTCGAGCAAGCACCCCATGCTTGGTACACCAAGATCAATAACTATGTCACTAGTTTGAGCTTCACCAAAATTGAGGTGGATGAAAACCTCTATCATATCTTGGTAGAAGGTAAATTGTTGATAATTGTCTTATATGTTGATGACTTGATTTTAACTAGTGATGAGTAGTTGATCAGATCTTGCAAGGAGAACCTTGCAAAAGATTTTGGAATGAAGGACATGGGTCTCATGCACTATCTTCCTCGGATTGGAAGTATGGCAAGGCAATGGGGAATTGTTCGTCTCTTAGGGCAAGTATGCCAACAATATACTTCAAAGATTCTACACGAACAATTGCAAACCTATGGAGACACCTCTAGCGACCAACTAGAGGAAAGAGGATGCCACTTCAAGTGAGGAAGTGGATGCTACTATTTATCGACAATTAGTGGGTTCACTAATGTATCTTGTGAACACATGACCATATATGCTATGTAGTCAACGTTGAGTGAAGCTATGGTTAGGCCAACCAAACTATTTTGGAGGGCAGCTAAGCATGTTTTACGGTACCTCAGAGGCACTACCCGGTTTGGAATATGGTACAGAGAGACAAAAGGAGTGAAGTTGTGTGGATTCATAGATACAGATTGGGCAGGGAGTCCATTAGACTGAATAGTACATCTGGTGGAATTTTTAGTGTTGGAGCTGTAACGGTTTCTTGGTACAACAAGAAGCAAATATTTTTGGCACACAACTCGGCAAAAGAACAATATATGGCTACCAATGAAGCAACAAGTGAGGCGATCTGGATGAGAAAGATACGTGTTGGATTGTTTGGTCAAATGATGGATCCAACTTTGATCAACTGTGATAATTAGAGTTGCATCAAGTTCTCATAAAATCCTATTTTCCACGATCAATCCAAGCATATAGATATGCAGTATCACCATTTGTGAGACTGTGTGTAGAGGCAAATAATGTTGTTGCATTACATTTTGATAGAGGAACAAGATGTTGACATTTTGACAAAGGCCATGTCAAGAGGGAAGTTTGAGTTCCACAGGTTCAGGGTAAGAGTGGTTGATAATCCATTTCTTGCTAAGAGAGAGTGTTGAAAAATGCATAAAGAAATTCTCAATTTGATTTAGCCTTGATTAAATTGAGAAAATTCAAATTTCCACATCAACAAACAACTTGGATGATGTTAACTTGTGTGACATGGCTTATGTCACCTAGTTTACTCAGTAAATTTGAGTTGGAGGAGTTAGAGTTCAATTTTGCATGTGTGATTGTTAATTTATAGTAATCAAGGTCAGTTATTTAAGGTTGTTTTCAGTTGAGCTAGTTCCAACTATTGGATGAACTAGTGGAGGGCCAAGTTGTGCAGTGGAACTTTAGTCAAACTCAATGATCATCCAATTAATTGATCAATCAACCAAAAATAGCTAGTGCATGCAGAGAATTTGAGTTACCCAGTTGAGGTGGAGATTCCAAGGCAGTGTAGCATCAGTTGTAGACTAGTCTTGAGTGTACATGTGTTGCATGCAGTCAGATGATCAGCCTAAGGAATTGTGTAATTCAATTAGAGGAATTTCCTAAATAATAGGGACTAATTCCTCAAGGAACAACGCAAGGAAATAGGAGCTCAAGCAGAGGAAAAATTTGACAAAGTCTAGATTAGAGGCCTTCAATGAACAAAGAGATAGGTTATGCACTTGTAGGGTGTGCTGAGTTGAGCAAAACAATTGTAATAAATCTCTATTCATTTGATTAACGCAAGCAAGCATTGTGTTATGAAATCAGCTCACAAAAAGATAGAAAAGATAGATCAACACCTTAGAAATAAGCCTCTTTGAGGGGGCAACCTCATTTACATTACACAAATGAACAATTCTTGCATGATACAAATGAAAAGACCTCATTTCTATATATAAGAGTCTAAGGGGTCTTAATATAATCAGACCCGACATAACAATAATAATGTAAGGGCACAATAATAACAATAGTGGGGTTCAATGGGGCACAATAATAATAATATGGGGACTACATGGGCACAACAATATAATAAGGGGGTTGTAATAATAACAATAAGGGGTTACACTAGTAGTATAAGGACCTAATATGCCCCTCTCCTTCAAAAAGTGTTGTCCTCAATGCTTGAGTAGTTCTTGATGCTTCTATATGAAATTCGTGTCCTCCCATGTGGAATCTTCAGCGGTAAGTTCTTCCACTTGATGAGATACTTTGAAATTGATCAATTTCGTACCTATCGGGTTCTTGTTTCTGTGACTTCTCTAGGTTCCAATATGATTTCTCCTTCCTCATCAAGTTCTCGCAATATTGTTTGAATTGGGATCTTCTCATTATATAAGGTCGACATTTCTTAAGTGCATGTAGTATTACCAACATTTCCTTCTCATAAATAGCCTTGTGTAAATACTTTCCTTTGATTGGTCGACTTTCAAAAGCAATGAGTCTTTCTTCTTGCGTTAAAACATCACCAATTCCATTTCTGGATGCATCATATTCCACAATCAAGATTTTTGTGAAGTCAGGCGTAGCTAAGGCCGGTGCTTGGTACATTGCCTTTTTCAGATGTTCAAAGGCCTTAGTTGCTTCTGAAGTCCATGAAAATGCATCTTTCTTCAATAATGTTTTTTTCGGAATGTCTTCAATATTCATTCTTATTTGATGATATCCTAAATGAAGATCCAACTTGGTGAAGTAAATTAATCCATGCAATTCATCCAATACTTCATCAATGATAGGAATGGGAAATTTATCTTTAATAGTGAGTTTGTTGAGCTCTCTATAATCTGGACACATGCGCCATGACCCATCATTCTTGTACATCAATACTATTGGAGCAAAGAAAGAACTTCATCTAGGTTGAATTATACCAACCTCTAGCATTTCTGCAACCATACGTTCAATTTCACTCTTTTGGGCATAGGGATATTTTGTAAGGCCTGATGTTTGGAGGAACAATTCCTGGAATCAAATGAATAGAATGATCATGATTACAAATAGGTGGGAGGCCTTTGGGAGTCTCCAATTCCTTGGAATGATTGTCCAAGACTTTTTGGAGATTTTGAGAAATAGATGATTTCGATGTGGGAACCTCTAGCGAACATAATTGTGCAATTACGCCTTGTTTTTATTTCTTTAGAAGCTTTATCAGTCTATTAGAGCTTATTATCTTTTCCGATTTCCCTGTGATACCCCTTAATTCAACGTCCTTTCATTTCGAAGAAAATTTCATGAGAAGTTCTTGAAAATTAAAATCTATTGTACCCAAGGATTGTAGCCATTGGACACCTAGTACAACATCAACACCACACATTGGAATGGAAAGCATTGAGCTATTCAATACATATTCTCCCATGGATAGCTTGATATTTTGGCACTTTCCAAAGAAATTTATGGTTCCTCCACTTGTAACCATCACTTGACACTCTAGTGCTAGATATAGGAAGTAATTCAATTCCTTAGCTATCTTACAATGAATAAAATTATGGGTATTGCCTTAATCAATCAAAACTATTACCTTTTTCTTCTTGATATGTCCTTCTATCTTGATAGTTTGAGGAGTGGTAATTTCAGCCAATGCATTACAAGATATGGTCAGATTCATTTCTTCTTTCTCGATGTGATCTTTCAAGGAAAAAGGGTTATGCTCCCCTTGAGTACATGCTAAATTCTCTGATATGCTGAAGTGTTGTCCATGCTCCCCCTGAAAATAAGCAAGGTCTACAGAAAGCTGACTGTATACATACATCAAAACTGACCTTCCTATCACTAATGACTCATACATACATCCATCTCCCAACCAATTGGGGATATACCAAGTTTGACTCATCCGCCCAACCAAGTGGGTATATACCAATTGTTTATACATGTTAGAACAAGAATATTACATCATCCATCCCATGCATAGTGGAGAAACAAAACAGGTCGTTTCATGACCTTGACATTAAAATATAACATGACATAGAGACCAAATATCTGAAACAAGACTATGATAGTTATCAACAACATATGTTAATCACCATCCAGACCAGCAACCATGATCTCCCCCTGAACATGTTCCACCTACATCAAAAACAATTGTGAATTTGTACCAAGATCTTCTAAGATAATGCCAACAATGCATTATTAGAAGTATATGCTCCCCCTGTGCCAAATGATCACTGTCATACCCATATCAAACTCCTTTCATCCTGAGTCTGGCCCACTATTTTTCTTCAAACCAACATATGTGCGACTGTATCCACAGCAACCTGCGTATGTACGCGAATATTCTTCATGAAACACGCGTACAACTACTTTTCTCTAAAATAGATAAGTTTTAACATCAAGATGATGCATCAACTACTCCCAGCTTCTGTTTGAGATATTCAAATGTCTCTCTGGGCGGTGGTTTGGTGAATATATCAGCAACCTATTCTTTGGAGGGAACATACTCCAATTTTACCTTTTGTTAAAGCACTTGTTCACATAGAAAGTGATATTTGATGGGTATGTGCTTGGTCTTGGAATGCATGATTGGATTCTTTGAAATACTGATTGCACTTGTATTATCACATAGAATGGAGATGGGTGGAGTACTTGTGATCTGAATGTCTTGCAATGTTTGCATCAGCCAAAGGAGTTGTGTGCAACATGATGCAGCAACCACATATTTTGCTTCAACTGTAGATAATGCAATTGAACTTTGTTTCATGTTGAACCAAGACACTAATATGGAACCCATATAGAATGCACCACCACTAGTGCTTTTGCTGTCATCCACGCTTCCTGCCCAATCTCCATTTGTATATGCATGAAGTGTAAGATCTATATCCCTAGGATGCCATAAACCAAAATTCTGAGTTCCTTGAAGATATTTGAAGATCCTTTTGACTGCCTGAAGGTGTGAATCCTTTGGATTTGCTTGGAATCTTCCAACTATTCCTACTGCATGCATGATGTTTGGTTGGGTACCTGTTAGATAAAGCAAACTGCCAATCATGGATCTGTAGGTTGGTTGATGTACTGCTGCTGATTCATCATTTGAGCTAAGACTGCATCCTGTTACCATGGGGGTACATACTGGTTTAGATTCTTCCATGCCATATTTTTTTAAGATCTACTTTAGATACTTGGTTTGTGATAGAAAGATACCATATTTATTTTGTTGAACTTGTAGGCCGAGAAAATATGTGAGCTCACCAAGCAGGGACATTTCACATTCTTGCTACATTACCAAAGCAAAGTTTTGACTCATGTCTTCTTCGTTGCTACCAAAAATGATATCATCAACATACACTACAAGTACTAGCAATTTATCATTATCAATCTTTGTATATAGATCGCTATCAGCTGATCCTTTTTTAAAAAGCCTTGTTGATGGAGGTATTTGTCAAGACGGTAATACCAAGCCCTTGGAGCTTGTTTTAGACAATAGAGAGATTTTTTGAGTCTGCATACAAGTTTTGAATTATTTCCAAGGATGAATCTATCTGGTTGCTCAATATATACTTCTTCTTCTAAGTCTCCATTAAGAAAGGAAGATTTTACATCAATTTGGTATACTTTGAATTTTTGAAAGCTAGAAAGAGCAAGGAACATTTTTATGGCTTCAAGTCTAGCAACAAGTGCAAAATTTTCTTCAAAATCTATACCTTCTTGTTGAGCATATCCTTTACAAATCAGACTGGCCTTGTTTCTGATAACTTCACCATTTTCATTCAGCTTGTTTTTAAATATCCATTTGGTTCCTATGATATTCTTATCATGTGGTCTAGGAACTAATTCCCAAGTATTATTCTTTTTAATTTGCTCAAGTTCTTCATTCATGGCCTTGACCCAACATTCATCTTTGCGTGCTTCACTTAAATTTTGAGGTTCGATGGAGGAAATTAATGCTAGATAGCTTGAAGCTTCTGTAATAGTTCTTCTTGTATGCACACCTGCCTCTTTTTGTCCCAAAATTTGAGTCTCTGGATTATTTTTCTTAACATACCTGGATGGAGTCTTTTCTTCTGTCGTTATCTGTTCTTCTGGTGCTTCATTGGCTTCTTCTTCAGAATTTGTCTGATTTGATGTGGAAGGATAATCTTCATCTTCTTCACACTCTTCGGTTTTTACCTGCTTTGGATTTTTTCTTGCTTCATCAACCACAACATCAATACTTTCAATAATTTTCCCAAGTCTTTTATTATAACACTTATACCCTTTACTTCAGGAAGAGTAACCAAGGAGAATGCCTTCATCTGCCCTAGGTTCAAACATGCCAAGTTTTTCATTAGTCCTTTTGTTGTAACATTTGCTTCCAAAAAATTTGAAGTATTTTACAGTACGAGTCTTACCATACCAAAGTTCATGTGGAGTTAGAGTGTTGTTTACCCAAACGTTTGCTTTGTTGAGGATAGTGACGACAGCAAATGCAGCTTCACCCCAGAAGGTTGCAAGAGTTCTAGACCCATCTAGCATGGCACGAGCCATTTGTTGAACAAATCTATTCATCCTTTCTACCACTCCATTTTGTTGAGGAGTCCTTGTGGTGCAAAATTCTCTTTTTATTCCATGTTCTTCATAAAAGTCGAATAATTCATCTGAGGTAAATTCCCCTCCTCGATCAGATCTGAGGCATTTGATTTTGCGATCTAATTCATTTTCAACCAAAGCTTTGAAGGATTTAAACTTTTCAAATGCTTCATCTTTATTCTTTAGAAGTCCTGTCCAACACATTCTAGAAAAATCGTCAATAAACAATATAAAGTATTCTTCTCCATGAGGTGACTTTTTCCTTGATGGACCACATAAATCAGTATGAAAAAGTTCAAGAGGCTTACTAGATGATCCTTCCTTCTCAAGGAAATGTGCTCTGGTTTGCTTACCAAATTGACATGATTTGCATATTGTATTTTTTGGAATGTTGATTTCAGGAAGGTCACGATTAACCTAGAATTTGCATGCTTTCCTTATTTGTGGGAAGCTTAGATGTCCCAATCTTTTTTGCCATAGCGAGGGATCATAATTTTTACTTAGATAGAATTGTTTTTGTCCTCCCTTGAGTATGTATAAGTTGTTTGGAGTTCTTATGCCTTTGATCACGGTTTCTCCTATATCAATCTCACGAACAACACATCCATTTGATCGAAATACTACTTCATTTCCTTGATCACACATTTGACTGATAGTCAATAGGTTATGCTTTAGACCATCAACATACATAACATTCCCTGCTTTAACCTTTTCCTTTAAGAGAAAAGAACCTTTACCTTTTATGACAGTAGGAGTGTCCTTTCCAAATGAGACCTTCTTTTCCTTTTCTAAGGAATTGTATGACTGAAGTTTTTCTTTATCACTTGTCATGTGTTTTGAGCATCCACTGTTGATGTACCATTGATTTTCTTGTCCTTCTGCATACAAGGCTATACCACATATTTATGTTTGTTGTTCTTTCTTCCTCCACATTTTGGTACTTAATGAAGTTTGCTCCTTCTAAGATGTTTCCCGAAATTTACTCCTGCATTCAGAATCTTCATGACCGAAGTTGTTACAGATAGAGGGTTCTATTTCATTTTCAAGAAGCAAAAAGTTATTGTAGGTCCTTTTCATGATCCCTGTCACATTCCTTTGATTTCGTGCTTCTCTAGTCATGATGGTCTTGTAGGCAACACATTGAGCAACTTTGTGTCTAAAGTTATGACATGAAAAACATTGGCCATTAAAGAAGTTCATGCGATTATCGAATCTATTGACCTGGTGATTGTAGTTTCCATTGACATTCATTCTTCAAGAAAATTGAGTATGATTTACTTGAGGTTGGTTGTAACTTCTGTTCATCCTTGAAGTAGATTGAACTCGATTTACCTAGTGGTCTACTTTATGCCTTTGCTGTTCACTTCTCTTTGCTACATCAAGATAGCTTTTAGTGGAGTTAGATGGATTTTGTGCTTGAGATGCTTCTTCAATATATCCAAGATCTGTCTTTATCGGAGGAGAGCGTTTCACTTTGATAATCTCATCTAAAGTTTCTTATCCTTTAGAAAATCTGAGATTGAGAGCTTTTGTTTTCTCAATATCTTTTCTTAGACCCACAATTTCGCATTCTAGTTTTTCATTGTGTTTTTCGTTTTCACCAAGCTGGAATGTTAGAGTATCTATAATCATATTCTTTTCTTCTAAACATACTTTGAGTTTAGAGACTTCTTCATAAAGGTCATCTTCATCTAAAGCATCCAAGAAATCATCATCTTCAAAAGCCATTAGAAGTCTATAGTCATTAATATTTTCATCTTCATCACTATTTGATAAACCATCACTATCTTCATTAGTAGTTCTTCTTTCTTACACTTTTTTTTCTATTCCATTTTGTTGATTCCTTACCTTTATCAAGCTTATCTTTATGAGGAAATTTGGCAGCATAATGACCGACTCTACCACAAGCAAAACATTTGAAAGGTAGTTTACCTCTGAATCTCTTGGAACCCCGTTGAAGGTTCTTGACAAAGTTTGCTTCTTCTTTTCCTTCTGAAATATATCCTGATTCATGGAATTCTTCTCTTCTTGAAGCTTTGAATGCAGCTTCTCTCATATCTGATGGACCTCCTTTTCTCATTTTGAATGCAATTAAGATTCCGTGCAGTTGTGTCATACTGATATTCTGAAGATCCTGCTTTTCTTCTATGGCAGATACTTTTGATTCAAACTTAGTAGACAAGGATCTTAAAACCCTTTCAACTAAAGTAACTTCTTTTATCTCTTCACCCAAGTTCTTCATGCAATTAACAATATCATCTATGCGTAAGAAGTAACTAGCGATACTTTCATCATTGTGCATTTTGAGAGTTTCATATTGAATTCTGAGAGATTGTAGTTTTGCATGTTTTACCTGATTGTCTCCTTCATAGCTTAGAACGATATTGTCCCTATTTCTTTGGAAATTTTGAGCTGCATAAATTTGACAAATTCTGATTATGACAGACTCCCTAATAATGTGTTGACAGCCTTGGCATTGGTTTCGTATTGCTTCTCACCTGCCGTATCTGTAGGAATTGCTTATGGAAATGTATATCCTCCTTCCACGATTTCCCAGACATTTGTTCCAAGAGATTGAAGATAGGTTGTAGTCCTTACCTTCCAATAAACGAAGTTGCTCCCATCAAATATTGGTGGTCTAATGGATCCCTCTCTTTCGTAGTTACTCATGATGATAGATCTTCCTTCAAGCGATCAAGATTCTTCTAAAGGAC
>APFE030475239.1:134389-145667 GCA_000404065.3 Pinus taeda | reverse complement strand
ACTTAAGGCAATAACAAGAATACATGTGTTAAATAATATGTGAGATTAGGTTGATTTTTAAATTTTATATTCTTTGAAAATTTATCAATATGATGTATATAACTAACCACTGATACATTTGATAATTATAATATTATTCTTTAAAAATTATTTTTGTTTTGAGATATATATGCTTAAATAATTTTACACCGTAATCTATATTATACACGCAATGTATTAAATTATTATAATAATATTTTCCCAAAAAAACTCTATTAATAAATTTAACTTTTTTAATTCATATCTAAAGATAATATTTTATCATGGATGCAATTAACTTATAATACACTCATTAATATATAAATGAAGGTTTTACTACTTGTTCACACATGATATGATACATTGAATTACATGCAGGAAATCATGACTTCCATCTTAGTCAACTTATCTATCATTATCATTACATAATAGTTACCTCAGGTTTTATTAAAATTGATTATAGTGTGAAGTAATTTTAAGTGGAAATATGATTAACCCATGATAAAGGTAGACAATGTTTTTCCAACATTTTCAAGTAACAAATGATCAACTATTAATGGAAATTTAAATATATTAATTTTTTTCCTAAAATTATATTTAAAAAATTAAAACTTAACATCATAAAATAGATTTTCCTTGTGTTTTGAGGTATTCATTGTTTTAATAAAAGATAGGAAACAAATTTATGATATATGGAAATTACTTTTCTGAGTGAATAAGTAAGGAAAAAACAAATTTATGATATATGAAAATTACTTTTCTGAGTGAATAAGTAAGGAAAAATGGTTTGCATGTGATAAAAAAATGTTATTTAATATGTTTGGCTGTGATTTAATTCATATTATTATTTGATGAATATATTGAAATTGTATTTTAGAAGAGATTATGCAAATAAAATATAAAGTTTTAAATAGAAAAAATTGTTAATATAAATTTAGATGTTCATTTATTTTGAAATGAATTAGGTTTAAATTTTTATTAGGTTGATGAAAACATGATGTTGATATTGCTTCCATTAAAATTTAAGTTTCTTCAAAGATGTGTGTCTGCTTGCTTTGTGTTAGAGCTATAGAAAGTGATAGTGCCAATGACTTTGGAAAAATAGATCCCCTCTAGTTGTGGCTTCTTAGCCAAAGGAAAGTTGAGTAATTGAATGTTGCATCTTGGCTTTGCTTCCTTAAATATATTCTCATCAAGAATGTGCATTCCTGTCACATCGAGATACGTGAAACATTTGCCAAAACATGTAATAAATGAACAAACGGTAAAATACATTTAAAATTGCAAACGGTGAAATACATGTGTTCGAATAAATGATTCGTAATTTGATCTTGTGATTTGGATTTTGTACCCTTGGAGTATTCAAGACTCACTTCCTTTAAGTCCCTTAACAAGTGTGCTTCAACTAACCAACAAAAAATCTATTACTTAGTTTAACAAGTCATTTATGTTGTTCTCTTTGCTTTGCTTCATTGAATATAATCTCATCCAGAATATGCATTCTTGTCACATTGAGATACATGAAGCATTTGCCAAAACATGTAATACATGAACAAACCTACAAAAGGTAAAATACATTTAAAATTGCAAATGGTGAAAAGCATACAGACATGAGGTGAAATACATGTGTTCAAATAAATGATTCATACTTTGAGCTTCTGATTTGGATATACATGTGTTCAAATAAATGATTCGTAATTTGAGCTTGTGATTTGGATTTTGTACCCTTGGAGTATTCAAGACTCACTTCCTTTAAGTCCCTTAACAAGCGAGCTTCAACTAACCAACAAAAAAATCTATTACTTAGTTTAACAAGTCACCTATGTTGTTCGATTTGTCTCCATAGATCAATGTTAATTACAACCTTTGCCTTGTGTTTCATGGCCATCTAAGCATGCCAACTTCAAGTGCGAAAAATGCTATTTCCATAGTGAATAATTGAATAATATTTGTATGCATAGGTAAACTTTTAGAAACTCAACATAACCAACTAATTACCTAGTAGTAGCTTGTGTTGAAATACACATTCTCTCCAGTTTAACATTTGATTCTTTGCTTCTAAGAACATTTAGAACCTACATCCCTAAAATTCTCATACAAACATGTTGCAACTCATGAAAAAAAACCTATGCCTCCATTTGACAAGTCACCTCTTTGATTATATTTGTTCCAATGGAATAGTGTTAATGGTCACCTTTACAATGCTTTTCATGGCCATGCAAGCATGTTAGCCCTTGAGTTTGGAAGAGGCCATTTCCATAGTGAAACACTAAAAAAAAAAAAAAACTAAAATGAAAATATTAACTTTTGAAAACTCACCTTCAACAACTACTTACATACATAGTTCAATTTATCACGTAAAAATACACACTCCAACTAACGGTTCATGGATTGGGCATATCATCTAAGTTTTGCTCCTCTAAAAGATTTGGGGCATGCATTCCTAAGGTGACTCTACAAGGGAGTTATAGCTTGTTGGAAAGAAGTGTGCCTTGGCTTGAAAATTTCTGTTTTTTTTTTAGTCATCTCTTCAAAATAATGTTAATGGTGGTCATTGCATTGAGTTTTGTGGCACTATGACCATGCTAATCACTAGATTTAGTGGAGGCCATTTTTACAATGAAACATCAAATCATTTTTGCATGAAGATTTCAACTTTTGGAAACTTGCCATGGGAAATCAACTATACATTTAGTCCAATTTGTCATGCCAAAATACCTGATGATTTGTTGATTGAACACACTTTTTGAATCTTTTGTCATGGAGAACATTTGAAACCTCATGCATTCTTGAAGTGCTCTTACATGCGAGTTGCAACTTATGAAAAAACATGTTTGTTTTCCACTTTAACTACTCATTTTGGATTCATCTACATGGAATAATGCTAATGATGGCCTCTACATGTGTTTTGCGGCAAGACAAGTGTTTCAACTAGAAGAGCCATTTCCAAAGTGAAACATTGAACGATTTTGTATACATAGGTCTAACTTTTGGAAACTCACCTTAGGAAACCAATTACTTATGCTATTTGTCTGCCAAAAGACACACATTCAAATTGATTGTTCATGACTTAGGCATACTCTTTTGAATTTCTTACCCCTAAAAACGTTAGAGACATGTCCATGGAGTGTTCCTACAAGCAAGTTGAAACTCACTAGAAACAAATCATGCCTCCATCTGGCAATTTTACAAATTGCCAATTGTGTTTGATCATTTGTATGGAAAACGCTAATGGTGACCAATGTATTATATTTCATAGCTCTATAAGCATGTCAAATCCTAGGTCTGTAGAGACCATTTCCATAGGGATTCAAAAAACTAGCCAAAGTTTTGGCTTTTTTCTGTTCAAGTGTTAGAGGAATTTGGTGACTCGTATTTAGTGAAATGCACGCAAAAATTGGTTGACATTGTTGTTTTTTATTACACGAATCAATTCAAAGCATATATAACCTCAAGGCACCCACATTATGCAATCTGAACACTTAAAACTTATGATTTCATCAAAAAAAAAATCAAAATTGTTGGACTCCCTTAAAATAAATGTTAGAGATACCTCTTAGAAGAAACACCATATGGTAAAGGGAAAATTTTTGGTTGTTTATTCATACATGAATTCCATAGTGAAACACTTATTAATTTTGCATGCATAGATCAAGTTTGAAAACTTGTCTCAAGCAATCAGTTATCTACATTGTCCAATTCATCAAGCCAAAATGTACATGCGCTCCAACTAATATTTCATGAATTAAGCATACTATTTGAAGTCCTCCCTCCTCTAACCGCGCGCCCCCCCCCCCCCCCCACCAAGAAAAGAGAATTTGAACTTGTATCCCTTAAGCTCCAGTGAGTTGCAACTTGTACAAAAAATAAAAATATATCATCCCTCCATTTGAAAATATGAATTTTTGGTGGATTCATCTACACAAAACAATGTTAATGGTGGTCTTTGCATTTCCTTTTTGACCATACAAGTGCCCCAACTCCCGAGTTTGGAGGGTACAATGAAACACAAAATAATTTTGCATGCATAGGTCAACTTGAGGAAGCTTTCTCTAAGTAATTAGTCACCTATAGATGTGGTATAAACTTATATGACCAAGTCTAGGGTTGTATAGCCTAAATATATGTATAAGGAATGGCTCATTGTGGTTTACTTGGTTAAAGGTTAGGAAAGATAATGACAAAACTTTAAAGTGATTCAACTAGCCATGTTGTCTAACCATAACATCTTCATTATTTATTATTAGTGCTCAAGCCTATCCAAGAATTATCTCGATTACTATGTCCAACCAATGTCATTTGATAGTCTTTGATAAAATTTGAGTGAGCAAAAGCCACACATTTCATGTCCCTATTACCTTCTTGTTGTCTTGCATCTTCAAAGTGTTAATTGTCTTTACAACATCCTTTGAGCCTAGAACTCATTTCCTTGACCAATAGGAGTTATCAGATGGATTCAAATGTTAAAAGTGTGAAGAAGACTACAATGGCAGAGCTCAAAACAATTAGCAAAAGGATTTCTAGATGAGCAAGTATGATGAAGAGCTTCAAAGTTTACTCGCCCAACGCCATCATTTCCCCAAAACCATGGTAGTTAGGAGAACTAAAGGCACTTAAAGTTAAGCTTGTATGCACTAGAATGAAAATCCTCGTGACAAGACAACTAAGGCCTCCCTTGGTGGGCTCTAGCCATTATAGATGTTTTTGAGTGAATGTTTATGTTTAAGGAGGTGAGGAGAAAAATAACCCAACCACTCAACATTGTAATGGGATCTATCAATTATTACAAACTTGTTCTTTAATTCCAATAATTGAGTAAGGAATGAAAAATTGTAATGCAAACCTAGATTAACATTGTTCCTCATAGATTATTTGATTTACAAAGGCCTACGTGTGATTAACGTTTGTCTTTGGATGAACTACATGTGATCTTGTCTAATATGCCTAGTGATAGAAACCTAGGGTTAGATGGCTTCTGACATGAATTATATAAGCACAACTAAGTCTTTGTGGGATCATGCTTTCTTAAGGTTATCTGTAAGGCCATTTGTAAAAAAACACTCATAAATATAATTAATAGATGCAAATATGGTGATTCAAAGATAAGTCCTTAATGGCTACTAATTTGCTTACAACAAGATTGTAGCCAAAGCGAAGGGGGGGCATTGAGTGAGTAGAGGGCTTGGTGGTTGGGGAACCCTAACTACCTTTTCCCTCTAGTTTGTGTTGCCACTCCCATCTGTCTTGCTCGCATTGTTGTGGCTTTCCCCATTATCATTCGTTGCTCACATGGCCATTTCTGGTGCATCTCTGCCTATGCTGCCATGGTGCAGGTCAACTTGCATCGGTCATCTGGGTGGTTTAGCATAGTTCTTGTTTCGTTGTGGTTTTGGTGCCTCGTCTTTGTCGAGGATTTCTCTAGTCGGTCTATTGCCAATGTTTTCTATCTCCGATTTCATTGTCGCCTCGCCTCATTGGTGTTGTTCTTGACAGACCATTTGCTGCAAGCTTGGGTGTTGGTGTCTCACCGGGGTCTTTGGGCTTCATTCACCAGAGTTTTCAGCAGTCGCTTCTTTTCCTCTGTAGGTTTTGCTATGTTGTCGTCGCCATTGTTTGGTGTGTTGTTCCGGGTTTATCTAGCCGGGGTCTGCGATTGTTTTGTCGTGGCGTTGTTCTTGGCTTCACTAGTTGTGATGCTTGCCTCCACCTCGCTTTGTTTGTTGACCTTTGCTCCTACTTCGCTTGTGAATTTTGGGTTGGATTTGTGGACATTTTGTTGTCGGTTCTTGGGTTTTGGCCCAGTTAATTTTGTAATATTTTATGATTTTAATTAGAAGAACAATGTAAACTTTGAAACGGCCACTGATGTTCTTACCCGTTTCGTAGAGATAGCAAAAAGGTGACCCAATTTTGAAAATGGGTGATGCAGAACACACATATTCTTTTTAGAGCATAGTTTTGGCACTTTAATTTTTTTATGTACATTACGTTTTAAAATGTTAGTGATTTGCATGTTGATTTTAAAAAGTGGTGATTCTGCATTAGGCCCTTTTTTTAAAAGACGTATTTTTTGACTTTAAGTTTTCTAATGTATGGAATGTAAATAATTATTTTCTAAATTTAACAATTTTTGAAGTGGTCTTCTTCTTCATATTTTTTTTTAGGTGAGGTTTTTATTGTTTTGCATATTTAAAGAAAAAGGTCAATATTTTGAAGTTTCGATATTCTACATATTTATACATCGTTAATTAATTTTTCACATGAAATAATTGTCTCTAAAAACAATAATTTTTAACAATTTACATAAAATAACCATTTTTAACATAAATATAACTAATTAATTACACATTTTGATAATTTTTTGTAAATTTTTGCTAGAAATGACATGTCAAAATCACAAATTTTATAGGAAAATTTTAACTAAAAATGGTTAAATAATAGTTTTTTTTATGAATTTCATGTCAAAAAAATAATATTAATCATTGTTTTTTTCAAAAAATAATGATTAACATAAAAATTAATACAAAAATCACATGATACAAATATTGAATACATAATAACCTTAATTGAGTGTTTATTCTTCTCATAAAAGTCAAAGTCAAAACATTACAAGTATAACTAATTAATATTTATAAAAAATGAGCATGATTTACAAGCATAACTTAAATTTAATCAACAACGTCACATAATCCAAACTCTTCGTCCTTTAGAGTTTCATTATTGTCTTCTTCCACAACATTTTCTGCTTCATTTTTTTCATTTTCCTCTTCTAATGGATCTTTGATGTCTGCAAATCTCCCAATGTATGTCTTTCCAATCATTTCGTGTAATGGTGGTTGGGGTTCCTTTTGTCTTTTTTGCCACACGTGATTCACTAAAGTCACCTTTCTTCAACCCAATTTCTTGCATTGCATTTGGAAGAAATTGAAGAGCATTAACTCTTTGCTAAATAAAATTGCATTGTATTGGATCTTTTTCAATGGCAATGCAATTTCTTCCTTTTTGAAGGCAACATGCTAGTGTTGTACCTAATTATCAAGCACAAAAGAGATAATGAAGTAAATTAGTACAATGACATATAAATTAAGAAATAGCATATTGAAATTCAATTCCATATAATAAAACTTACCTAAGCCAGAAAATAAATCCAGAACCCAATCTCCTTCATTTGAACATATGTCTATAAGATAGTTAATCAATAACTGTAGTTTTTTATAAACGTTAACTATCTCTCATTTTGCTTCTTTGTTTTCATATGTTAGTTTTCTCACAACAACATCATAAATCAGTATTTGGCTATGACTCTTTCCATCTACCCAATTAAAAATCATAGACGTAGCTATCATCTTTTGCCCAACTATCAACATGGATGAACTCACAATCATTTATAAATAGTTGATCTTCACGGTTAAGAAGATTTGACTTTTTCCTATAACATGAAATAGTAAAAGTTCAATTAACTTGTACATAAATGATCTTTTAACATTAATCAAATATACATTTTAAACGTCTTACCATGTAAGTTGCATCTTTGAATTTTTTTTCCCCTTGAAGCTTGATAATAACATTGCCAATTGTGTGTCTGAATGAAATGTCACAAATCTCCATAACGGTGATGACGTGACTTCTAGAAATCTTGCAACCACTTTACTAAGAGCTTGATAAGTATAAGGGTCACTATCATAGTCAATGTTTGGAATATTGAAACCATGGGGAATATCTGCAATAACTAGGGCATAATCCCTTTTAGGTATGAGATTAGCAATGTCTTCACAGTCGCCTTGTATTACTTGATATTGAATAGTGTCAAGCTCATTCCAAATGAAATGAGTAAGAGTTGGATCACATTCAACATTCTTAAGACATTGCTTCTTCAGTCTTTCGATCTTAACTTTTTCAATAAAGGTTTTGAAACTATCTGGTGCTCCATTTGCATTCTTCTTCATATTTTATAAAATAAACAAATATATTTGTAAGTTATAAATTAAAAATAGTATACATATGAATAAAAATGAATGTATAAATCAACATACCTTTTTAAATGCAAGAAAAAAAAAATATTGGTGTAGAACTTGAATCTGGATAGTTGCGTACAACATCACCCCAACTATCTTCATTCAACAATTTAACCATTTGTTCTTGAATTTTCATGTAAACTTTGTGACTGCATAGATAAAGTAAAAAAGTTAATATAATGATATGTATAACAAATACTACCAAGAACAATATGTTATATTTAAAAGAAAATTATGATCTAGAAATAAATAAAAATAATTCAACAAACTTACTTTTGAAATTCCTCATACATTTCCTCCAATGATAATTCCCCTGACCTCACACGAGATAATATTGCTTTGACAATTTTTTCATCCTTCACTCCTTGCAATGCTCTCCAACTTAGGTGTGATATTCATATCTTCTGGACGTTGCTTCATTTCAGAACCTGATTTACTGTTGCTACATATCAATGGTTTAGACCTTTTGACCTTCTAGTTTTTAATGCCAAAGTTCTATCACATGTTAAAAATATCATTAATCAACTCCCATATCTCTCCAGTTTTAAATGCCAATTAGAAAATGTTATCAACACCTTTGAATAAATCACTAACTTTGCCACCTTTGTCATCTTTTGAATTGATTTTCTCTTCAATTTGATAGCCTATTTCCATACATCATTCCTTTCGGAAATCTACAGTAACATTTTTCCTATCCCCACCACATTTTTCTTCAAATTCACTATGAATAAATCTAACCCTTTGGATGAAAGTCATAAAAATCCTAAATTTATTATCTGAATTATGATCCCATGCCACTAACTTTTCTTATGTATATGATAAACCAGCATAAATAATATATTTCATTGTTTCCAAATTTGGGTTAATGGAATATTCCTCCATTAATTGTCTTTGAGCTTCTACAAAATGGTTCCTCCCAAACACATAATAATTGTATTCAAAACATTTTGACTTATCAAATGCTTCTTTGTTGGGAACTTGAACTGAATAAAAAAGAAGCACATAATTAACCACATGAGCATATGGATTGTATCTCATCAATGTCTTCAAGTTGTGAACATGCAGATAATGTGGCTTTCTGATTTGATATTTACATTGTATTTCACTTGCCTTATAGATTTGTCTAACATTAAGCTGAAATGTACGACCACCGTCAATTAAGTTTCCATTTGTCAAGTTCTGTCAAATAGTATTTTGTTTTGTTTTGATAATGCCATTCTCTAAATCAGCTCCTGGTCTAATGGTTTCTCTGCTTGCTTTTGAAGTTTCACTAGGTTCTTGGTTGTTGGTAATGACTACTTCAAAATATTCAACTTTACTTTTCTTTCTCATAACATTCTCATCATTAACTGGTATAGATTTATTATTGAGCATTGTTACTTTTGGTCTTTTACGGCTCTTCTCAGTTCCAATGTCATCCTTAGTAACGACAACATATTCTTCACTTCCAGTTTCAACTTTCTCGTCTTCAAAAGTAACTTGTCTACCTTTGCTAGATTTATCCACCAGAGGCTTTTTTTTTTCTTCTTTTTTTTTTTCTGATCCCTTGGATGTAGTTTTGTAGCATCATGAATTACTACATTTTTCTTATTTGTCATATCTTCTTTTCACGCTGAGTAGAAACTGCTGACAACTTTCATAATATCATGCTCTATGAAATGAATGCCTCCCAACCTAATTGAAAAACTTTCAAAAAAATTCTGCCAAACAAAATATCATGTCAATAAAAACAAAGTTATAAAAATATAGTGAAACAATTACAAGAACGCAAAACGCAAATATAAATAATAATACTTACGATATTTTGTGTCATCTCATTTACGATTTGTTTACACAACTTTGTATATATCTCTCTCATGTCATACAATGAATATGATAACTGGTATTTAATCCTTTTATGTGACCTGGACGGTTTTGTAAGTATGTAAACAACTTCATTGTCTGGTACCGAACATATGTCTATGATCTTTCCCATCACTTCATAAATTCCATTATCATTAGGTATATCAACATATAGATATATATACACATTTTGGCTTTCTCTTTCTTTCACATACCAGACATTTTATGGAAGTTTTACTTTTTTTTTTTCTTCCAGTATGAAATCTTCTCATCATTTGAGGCACTTGAAATATTTGTAGCCATCAACTCAAGTAGGGTTCATTCACCAATGTTTTTTTCAGATCCACCTTTAAGAGCTTTTGGTCCAAAAAGATTCACAGAAATCTTCTTTGATGCCATTTTCTCGAAAAAAAGACACATAAATCAGTAAATCACAGAAACATAACTTAAATTAACAACAAAAACGATAAATGATGATTAATTTTATAAACCATAATAATTTAAAAAATAAAAATAAAAATTTTAACAATACATTGCCACACCCTGAAAATCGGTCAGCCCACCGAGCCGGCCATTGGGTTCGGCCCCCCTAGCCCACCCTAGCGGTCTAACAATTGTGGCCCCTCCGAACCCCATCCCCACCTAAACTCGGCGGTCCAACGGCCTACGGGGGTAGCGGGGCAATTCCTGGAATCACCCTACCACACCGTTGGGCCGCTAGGGTGGGGCAGAGGCTGTTCGTAGCCCTCCACCCCACCCCAACAGCCCAAAGGCCCGCAGGGGTGGCGGGGCGATCTCAGAATCACCCCGCCACCCCCGCAGGCAGTTGGGTTGCCGGGGTGGGGCGGGGTGCCGGGTAGCCAGCCCCACCGCCCCTAACCTATGGGCCCGTTTGGTCGCCATAAGCATTACTAGGCCCACCATGCCCACTGCAAACGTAGTGGGTAAATTTGGGCCACAAAAATTTTTAATTTAAAAAAAAAAAAATTAAACTTTTTTAATTTTAAAATTTGCAAAGCAGAAAAATTAACTAACCTTTCAAATACGAAAATCCTTCATTGAATATGTTGTTGATAGTAATGTAGTTGCTTCACAAATTCGCTCCAAGTCTTTTAACAAATCTCGGAAAACCATGATGTGATGTGAGTAATAGTGACAATGAGATTTATTATATAGGTAAAATTACGGAAATGTTTTACCATATGGTTAATGTGGGATTAATTTGTTTTTAAAAAAATTTAACATGTTAATTTTGTTATGGCGATATAGAAAACTATGATAAAGCAAATATTATAGAATTGTTTTACAACACGTTAAATGTGAGATTAATTTGTTTTAGAATGTATTATAGAAATTTAAAAAAACATTCAATTGTCTAGTAAGTATTATATAGTTTAACTATT
>APFE030475239.1:123089-133235 GCA_000404065.3 Pinus taeda | reverse complement strand
ATTTTTTCAATAAATTGTAGAATAAAATAATAGAGGGAAATACATGAAACAAATTTTTTGGAGGGAAAATTTCATTCTTTAAGCTATATAATATCATTAGGAGAGTCTGCATTTGTATCATTCAACCTCTTCTATTTGAAAGTGATGGATTCTTATGATAGTGAAATTTGACTTTGTGAAGCATCAACATCTTCGTTGCGTAACAACTCTATGCGTAAACAGTCACATTTTCGACGTAGTCCTAATTCTATGGACTATGAGAGCAGCACTGACAATGCACATGAGGAAGAATATCCAATAAACATCAAGTCAAATTTTCCATTTAGTCCCAATTCTAAGGACTATGCCAGTAGCACTGAAGAAGGGGAAGATGAAGAATATCCTCCAACTCAGTATTTGAAAAGCACAACTAATCATAGTGTGGATAACATTCCTCAGAATGATGATGAAAATGCTTATACAATTGATAATCCAATGATGGAGATGTTTCCAAGAAATATTGTATCGAGGAGTAGGAGTAGGCATTTTCATATCAATGCAAGATGTTTTAGTTATACAAGGGATATTGTAGAATATCTAACGAGAAGAAGTTCTATCAACGCTCTCATTTCAAGTGAATGTTGTCAAAAAGATTGCTTGAAACATATAGATTTCAAATTTGCATTAGAGAAAAAAAGAGATATTTGTCAATGAATAAAAGCATGCAAAATTCATATTTAGTTGGGTGCATGCAATCTACATTTTCAAATTATTATTATCATATTTGGTCTTTATTTATTTGTGGAAATTCTTTTAAAATGTTTCATTCGATGGGTAATTTTTGTCTCTCAAGAATCCAAGAAAATTTGGAAAAGGATCCCACATTTTATTCAGAAGTACGTCATAAACAATAGTTTGGGCCATTATCAAATACTGCAATGTCATGGATGAAATATTTATTTTCAAAGCATAGAGAGTACGCCAAATAGAGAGACAATACATACTCCAAATAATTTTTCAAGACGATAAACCTACAACTTATACAAAGAATATGCAGAAGCTGTTGAGGGACATGGTCGGTTTATTACATATCAATATTTTGTGAAGGTATGGGAGAAAGAATTCAATAATGTCAGTATTCCTAAGAAGACAAGGATGGGGATTTGTAGTACATGTGATTCTCTTAAATCAAAAAGGGACAAATGTGAAGGGTCAGAAAGAGGTAAGAATTCATAACTTTAACTTTTAAAATTGTATAGTCATCGACAATGAAAACGTATTTCTTAATGGATTTATTTTATGTTGTGTAGATTCAATTGTCAAAGAACTTCAGGAGCATCGTGAACAACAACCAAGTGAAAGGAAAAAGTTGTACAAGCATCGAATAAATATTTGGGTTTGATAATTGATGGTATGGACCAAAAGAAAACACTTTTACCACATTTTGTTCTCACACCCAAAAATTTACAGGAGGAAAATTTTATTCAGTATCACTTGGTTGGTTGTATGGCCTTCAATGGGAAAATGTTGCCAAGGGTGTACTTTACAGCTCCAAATATTCATAATGATGCAAATCTGACAATAACTATAATTCATGATGTGCTTTCTCATTGGTCTGGTAATCTTCCTGAAGTTTTGTATCTACAATTGGACAACAATTGTTGTGAAAAAAAAATCAGGTTGTTTCTGGATATCTAAACATGCTTGTTGAATTGAGAATTTTTCAAAAGGTAAAATTTGGTTTCCTTCTTGTTGGGCACACTCATGTCCATATTGATCGGATGTTTAGTCACTTTTCAGTCACATTGAGGAGGAATGAAGTTGGGATCTTGCCATCATTAATTGAATGTATTAAGAAATCACACATGCCAAAGCCTACTTTTGATGTGTTGGAAGAAACTATTGACATGCGAAGGTTTATTCTAGGATCACATGGTGAAGAGAAATGCATTGAACAAATTAATAACATTAGCTTCCAGCATCTATTTCGTATCAAAAAAATTGATGGAAGAACACTAATATGGGGTAAGAAGTATTCAACTACTGTAGAATGGGCACCATCATCAGGTTTGTAATTTTTGAAGTTCATTCTAGATCATCCAATATTTGCATCAAAAATATTGTTATTACAATCAGTTGGTGAAGTTCATAATGCACACAGACAGAATAGAGATATAATTATTTTGATTGCCTAGAAGAAAATAAAAAATGTATTAGATATACATATGAGTACTTTGACATTGTTGATTCAGTTTGGTGGGAGTCATTTTTCAATAATCAAAGTGATATCATTTCAACATCAACAATTGAAGATATACCTTTGAAAAATCAATTTATTTGTCCATAAAATGTGTCAAATGAACATGAGGAAATAAACATTGTTGAATAGCAACAATCTCAAGGTATTATTAATTCTTCACAGGCAAAGGAAAGGGAGATGTATATTGGTTCCAGAAGATCTCGTGCACAACGTGAAGCCATGGAAGAAATTTACAAGGGTTCAGTACAGGATATTAAGGAGGGTTGCATGATCACAGTGCTAGCAGAGGGAGATCCCAATGGTTATCCATTCTGGGTTGCTAAGGTTATAAAGGTCTTTACAGAAAATGAGGATGTTACAGGTTTTGAAATACATTGGTATGCCACAAATGCACACCCATTCAATGGTGTGTATAAGCCAAAGATGGTAGTTGACAAAAAAATGGCGAAAAGAGAAAAAGAAAGGGTACAAATACAAATCGCTGCCTCATAGACCTCTTAAAATTGGAGGATGTTGACATACTTGTTTATGACTTCAATTTAACAAAGAGAAGAACTCTTCACTTCAAGATGATAGAGATTCTGAAAAGGTTGTTACCAGAAGGAACATTGTTGAGATGGGAGTCTACTGAAACCAGTTGTAGGTCCAGAAGAATTTTGAAACTTAAAATAGTGGGCATGCATGTGGACTCAGATGGGGCACTAGTTGATGAAAGAGAAGAATGTGGAACATCTTCGTCTACATCTAGTCATTCATCTAAAGATGTGAATTCTGATGGTGTGCAAGAAAATATGAGTGATTTTGAATAATTGTCTAAGACAGTTTACATAACTGATGTTTGCATCGTATCTTGAAATAAAATTTTTGATTTCCATATGGTGTTAAATCAGACGTTATGAGCCATTTTTATGTTGTTAGATTATATGTCTTAATTATGATGATTTTTATTGTTTACAATATCTACAATGCAACATTAAATTATAGATATAATGTATGTTTCATTCAATATACAAATAATGACATTATGATTAATTTAGTCATGTAATTTGTTCATAATATCATGGTTTTTTAATTTTATGGTTGAAAAAATTCCAATTCTTTTTGTATCTTTAATGTTATGGTTGAAAAAAATTAGAATTTTAGCAATCTTTAGCGTGATGTTATTATATGTTTAACAACATGAATGAAAACTAATAGACTTTTAATGTATTTCAGATCCCATTATCTCATCTTTATGGTCATTACTAAAACATGTTAATTTATACTTAGGAAAGAAAAATGTTATTCTACCAAAAACATTAGTGTGTTTTTTTCCTCATAAACAACTGTTTTTTTGCACATAAAAATTTGATTTTACTAGCATTTTTTAAAAATGTTGAAAATTGACCCTAAAAAAAAACATAGTTCCAATATCAACACTTTTCATTTTCAGGGTGTTTTTTGCATGAAAATTTCATTTTCACTGCCATTTTTAAAACATGTTCAAAATTGACCCTAAAAAAACCATCGTTCGAGTATACACACTTTTCGTTTTTAGCACTGTTTTTGATGTTTTTTTGGGGTTTTTTGGCCAAAGTTCTCCTTTTGAGTTTATAGTTCCCGTTTCAAAGTTTACATTGTTCAGGTGATTCCATGAAGTTATGTAACATTTTTTGGCAAGGGAAAGCATGAAAATATTTTTTTCCATTCAATTTTAAGCACTTCGATCGAGCTATTAAGACCTTGATTAAGAACTTAAATAAGCCCTCAATCAAAGGTTCTTGAAAAGTAAAACAAACTCATAATCGAGGTGTTATGTTGTGTTAGGTGAAACCTCAATTAAGCTATAGAGATCAATCGAGATGTTAAGTAGTTATCAGTGAATTGTCGTGGATATTCCATTGGAATAGTTCATCACAATGGTTCTCATAATACTCTAAAATCTTGAATTATGTGAATTAAGTTTCTTTAGATCTCAAGTTAATCAATTATTAATTGTGCTTGAATTCATAAAACATCTTAAATATGAAAATGAAAGAGTAGGCAAATGTACACACAATCCACACAAATGAACATAAGATTTATCCTAGGAAACCCAATATGGGAAAAAACCTAGCAAGTAAGTGAGGGCCTATACTCTTCTCTCTTTACTTTAGTTACAAAAATGGACATACAAAGGAATGGGAACTCACTATGGAGTTATATTTTAACATTTTGTCCTAAATGATTGTTACATAATCCTTTCTTCCTCCTATATTATGCTCTCAAAATACCACTCCTAGATGTTTTTTCTCAGCTATGGAACAAGTACAATGCTAAGGAATGGAATCCTTTATCCTTCTAGCAACCCAGTATTTAACAAAACCTGATAGCCATCTAGGTTTAGTGTTTTATCTTCCTTAATCATCAAATAGTGATAAGGTTTTGGATCTTCTAGAATCTTCTTGAAATTCCTCATGTCACTAGCCCCACATGTGTGAGTAGTGGGGGTTTGACATGGCATCCACTCATACCATGGTGGTCAACAAGGTAACTCAAGTTGAAGGAGGCATAGCTTTCACACATAAGCTTTAATTGAAGTGATTTACACACTATGGGAAAGGTTGTATACTTTAGAACAATATCATGGGTGTGTGCATAAGAAACCCAAAAAATGTAGATTTTCCTGTAGATTCACAGCTCATGTAATTTACTAAAACACAAGATAAGAATCTACTCTACTTTTTACCCCAGAAGAAGCCAATAGATAGTTGAAAACAATATGAACAAGAATAAGACAAAGCATTGGCACATAACAAAATAATTTTTCCTGGGAAATCCATTGCTTAAAACCCCACCTATCTATATTGCATTATATCGGAAATATGAGTGAAGATACAAAGCTTGTTCTCACTAAAACAATTCCGCACAAGTATGCTCAACTCCCTTCCTCACAAGCCTATTATTAGCCAACACTTAGCCAATTTCCACTCCCTGCCAAGCCTCTATTTCCTTATACAATTCCGAGGATGAATATATTGTATTTAAAGGGAATTCATGCTTCCAAAACAGCACAATCCAAACATAGGTCCTTCTCTGATTGCATGTGTTATAACATGCATTTTTTATTGTTTATAACATCCATTTTTCTAAGAATCTCTTCAAAATACTTCAAGAAAGAGATAAAAGCAAAAGAAATGAGTAATTGTTGGGTGTGGAGCCTGATTATCTTTTGTATTCAAAGATTTCAGCCGAATGTATACCCCAGGAAGATTGTACACCCCTCCAAGCGAGGGGGTGCGGGGGGGACTTGTCCCCCCCGTGGGGGTCTGGGGGGGCTAATCCCCCCCAGCTGGGTGGTCCAGGGGCAGCGCCCCCGAAGCTAAAAATAGATGTAAAATTGCCTTGTAAAAGTCTAGTAATTTCCAGTCAATCTGGGTCGTTCATTAGGCGAATGATCTGACAATAGAAGTTATGTTTAATTTAAGATTTTTTTCCCTAGAAGGCAACCCCTCACTATATATGAGGGAATTGTATTGCGTCTATGGAGATCTCCATATTCTGAATGAGGAAGAGAGAGGAGATTGAGAGTGAAGAGGGTGTTACAGTAGATCTGTTGTAGGTTGTATCTCTTCAATTTGCTGGATAATATAATAAAAGAATGACTGGTTATTTCTTCATGGATGTAGCCCAAACTAGGTAAACCACATATATTTGTATCTCTCTTGTTTTACGCATTTTATGTGTTTATATTTCTGCAATATTTTATGTGTTCCATTTCTTTGTAATATATAATTTTCTAACAACTGGTATCAGAGCCGAAGGTCTATTTGGTTGATAAACTCGTAGGAGAGAAGGGTTCCTGGTTCGAGTGGGAGCAATGGTGGAAGATGGTAGTTTTAGGGTCGAAAAATTCAACGGCCAAAATTACTAGCTGTGGAAGATGCAGATGGAAGATTATCTGTATCAAAGAGATCTGTACCTACCATTGAGTAGAAAGACAAAGAAACCGATGAGTATGACAAACACAAAATGTGATATTCTCGATAGAAAGGCACTTGGAACAATACGGTTGTGCCTAGCGGCGTCAGTAGCATTTAATATTTCAAAGGAAACGACAACTTAGGGTTTAATGTTAGCATTGGCCAAGCTATATGAAAATCCCCCGGCCTCAAATAAGGTATTTCTTATGAAGAATTTATTTAATATGAAGATGTCAGAAGGTGGATCTGTTGCAGGCCATTTAAATGATTTTAATAAATTTACAAGTCAATTAAGTTCTGTAGGGGTAAATTTTGATGATGAAGTTAGGGCTCTTTTATTTATGTGCTCATTCGCAAAAAGCTGGAATGATTTAGTTATTACTATTAGTAACTCTGTCTCTGGATCTAGTACTTTAATATTTGATGATGTTATCGGAGAAATCCTTAGCAAGGAAATGCAACGGAAAAGCTCCGGTGAGACATCATGTAATGCTTTGACTACAAAGATTAGGGGAAGAAAACTGGAAAGAGGAAAGAGCCCAGGATACCGAAATAAGTCAAGAAAAGGTAGATCCAAGTCCAAATCAGGGATAGTGTGCTGGAAATGCAGGAAGAAAGGACACCTAAAGAAAGACTTCAAGTCTCAAAAGGGAAAAGAAGGAGACGCGCAGCAAGAAGATAATCATGAAGCAAATGTAACAGGTGATATGTTGCAAGATACTTTGGTCCTTTCATTAGAAAATATTATTGACGCCTGGGTGGTATATTTAGGGGCCCCATTCCATGCCACACCTGATAGGAAACATTTTTATGATTATGTTCAAGGAGATTTTGGACAGGTTCGATTGGGTGATGATAAACCCTGTAAAATCATTGGAATGGGTATAATTTTCATAAAATAGAAAAATGGAAATCAATGGCTATTAAAGGAGGTAAGGCATGTTCCAGATCTGAAGAAAAATCTAATTTCAACAGGGCAGCTGGGAGGAGAAGATTGTGTAACCACTTTCACAGATAAAACCCGGAAGGTCACTAAGGGATCCCTGGTAATAGCAAAAGGAGGAAAGGTTGGTAAATTGTATTTATGCAATGGTATTTCTAATTCTGTTAATGCTTTAACCTCTATAGGAGAAGATACAGCATTGTGGCATCATAAGCTCGAGCACATGAGTGAGAAGAGGATGCAGATTATTCACTCAAGAAATTTGTTTCCAAGTTTGAAGCTTGTTGATTTAAAATTTTGTGAGAATTGTGTTTATGGAAAATAGAAGAGAGTGAGATTCCTTAGAGTTGGGAGAGAAAAGAAGAATGAAAAATTAGAGCTTGTGCATACAGATGTATGGGGACCTGCTCAGCTATCATCTCTTGGTGGCTCTCATTATTATGTTACTTTTATTAATGATGCAACCAGAAAAACTTAGATTTATTGTATTTGAAATAAATCTGATGTATTTGATACTTTCAAGAAATAGAAAGCTTTGGTTGAAAATGAGATAGGAAAAAGGTTGAAGTGTCTCAGATCAGATAATAGAGGTGAATATTACAGCAAAGAGTTTGATAGGTACTGTTCAAAGAATGGAATTCGTAGAGAGAAGACAGTTCCAGGAACACCGCAAGAAAATGGCGTGTCATAAAAGATGAATAGGACAATCATGGAGCGTGCAAGGTGCATGAGATTGCATGTAGGATTGCCTTTACAATTTTGGGTAGATGTTGTAGATACTGTTGTTTATCTAATAAACAGAGGGCCTTCAAGTTCCTTGGATGGTGGTATTCTAGAGGAGGCATGGACATGTAACAAGGAAAACTACTCTTTTTTAAAGACTTTTGTTTGTGAAGCCTTTTTCCACATTAACAAAGAAAATAGAACAAAGCTTGAGGAAAAATCAAGGAATTGTACCTTTATTGATATGGTGTTAATGAATTTGGTTATCGCTTTTATGATTATGAAAAAAAACAAAATCATTAGGAGCAGAGATGTCATATTCAATGAAAAGGTTTTGTATAAGGATCAGCAGCAGCAAAAGAAACAAGAAAAAGAAATCAGAGAATACGCAGTGCTTGACGAGATCATAGAAAGAGTGATGGTTCCTGAAAATCATAATGATCAACATCCAGAACAACAACCACAACAACAACAAGAACTTAAAACACCTGAAAGTGGTGTTAGAAGATCTACCAAGATAAGTAGACCCCCTGAACAATACTCTCCTTCATTATATTATGTATTGTTGACTGATTCTAGTGAACTAGAATGTTATGAAGAAGCAGTGTAGGTAGAAACTAGGAAGAAGTGGGAGCAAGCCATGAAGGAAGAGATGGACTCCTTAGCACATAACTAGACTTGGGACTTAGTCAGGTTGCCTGCAGGTAAAACATTACAAAATAAATGGGTTTATAGGCTTAAGGAAGAAGATGGAAGAAACAAGAGGTACAAAGCTAAACTTGTGGTGAAAGGGTTTACACAGAAAAGGGGTATATACTTTGATGAAATATTTTCTCCTGTTGTGAAAATGACTTCAATTAGAACTATTCTAATTCTACTAGCAGTTGAAGATTTGCATCTTGAGCAATTAGATGTAAAGACAACCTTTCTCCATGGGGATTTGGAGGAAGAGATATATATGTAGTAGCCATAAGGATATGAGGTAAAAGGGAAGGAGAAACTAGTGTGCAGGTTGAAGAAGAGCTTGTATGGCTTAAAACAAGCTCCAAGGCAATGGTATCTAAAATTTGACAGGTTTATGTCTGAACAAGGTTATACTAGGTGTCACTTTGATCATTGTGTTTATCTCAAAAAGAAAAATGATGGCAGCTATATTATATTTTTATTGTATGTAGATGACATGCTTGTTGCAGGTTCTAACATGTAGGAAATAACTGTGCTCAAAAGGAAATTGGCAAACTCATTTGAAATGAAGGATTTGGACGTTGCAAAACAAATCCTTGGTATGAGAATAACTAGAGACAGGAAGAATCACAAATTAACATTGTCTCATAGTGAGTACATAGAAAAGGTGTTGAAAAGATTTAATATGCACAATGCAAAACCAGTTAGTATACCTTTTGCTAGCCATTTCAAACTTAGTAAGGAAATGTGCCCAAAGACCCAAGAAGACATGGATTATATGTCTAAAGTTCCATATGCATCAGCAGTTGGAAGCTTAATGTATACAATGGTCTGCACAAGGCCTGATATTGCACATGCAGTGGGAGTTGTAAGCAGGTACATGAACAATCTAGGAAAAGAACATTGGATGGTGGTGAAGTGGATTCTCAGGTAGTTGAGAGGTACCACAAATCAAGCATTATGCTTTGGTGGTTCAAACATTGCTCTACAGAGATATGTTGATGCAGATATGGCAGGTGACAAAGATAACAGGAGAAGCACTATAGGATATGTATTTACTGTAGGTGGAACAATTTTCAGTTGGGTTTCAAAAATCCAAAGTGTTGTTGCACTTTCAACAACAGAAGCAGAATATGTTGTTGCTACATAGGCTAGTAAAGAAATGATTTGGTTACAAAGTTTTCTGGATGAATTGGGTAAGAAGCAGGAGTTGGGCAGGTTATATAGTGACAACCAGAGTGCCATACATCTTGCAAAGAACTCTGCATTTCATTCCAAGACTAAACATATATAGCTCAAGTACCATTTCATACGGTCAACATTGGAATATGGATAGTTGAAGCTGGAAAAGATACACACTAGGTAGAATCCTGCAGATATGCTAACAAAAGTTGTAACTAGGGAGAAACTGAGAATCTTCTCAGTTTCAATTGGTCTTCAACTATGATGAAGAAGATGAGAAACAATCAGGTCCAAAGTGGAGTCATTGTCTAGCAAATGAAGCAGCAGTGGAGTTGCTATAATCAGTCTCCAAGTGGGAAATTGTTGGGTGTGGAGCCTGATTATCTTTTGTATTCAAAGGTTTCAGCTAGATGTATACCCTAGGAAGACTATAC
>APFE030475239.1:87719-119749 GCA_000404065.3 Pinus taeda | reverse complement strand
TACTTTCTCTGTCCCAATGTAAGAGATATTTTTCCGCTCAGATGACTCATGCCTGAGATATTTTGTAACAAACTTCTATATATTCCCCTTCATTTTGTTTAAGAGGGGTTGGACTCCGGATGTAAGAACTTCTTCTGAGATATTCCCTGTAACTCTGATATTGTAAACTTTTCAGACAGTTTAATACAAAGGCAGTGGGATTTCTTCAATGATGTGTTGTCTCTTGGTCTCTTGATGGTGTGTGGCTCAAAGTTGCAGGATTCTTGTTCATTACATGGCTCAATAAGTTTTTCTCATGGCTCCTTATTTTACATATGTTTCCTGTTATTCCATATGTTTCTCATGTTTTCTATGCGTTTGAACTCTAGATAGTAAGGAAAAAGAATAGTCTCGGGATTTAGTCATTGACTACCCTAAGCTCAATCAAATCTATCTGATATGTTTTCTTCTGATAAGGTGTTTTAAAGCGTAATTCTTAACTGCTACCTTTAAATAACCATATCATCACTGTATATTGTTGTTTTAGGAATTCAAGTCATTTCTCCTAAGATAACAAGCCTCATTCACAAATATACAGCTTAAGTAAGGAAATCTTAATTGCTCATTACTAGTTGTATTCCCCTCATGCTCACTATTTACAATTTGTTTCATGAAATGCACATAGGCCCTGTAGCTGTTCCTCCTCACCGAAATCAAGATTTCAATAGAAAACAGTCCTAGACCCCATTGCCCAATGGATTAATCTTCCCTACTGATATACTTTAAAGGAAATCAGAAGCATCCTCCCAACCAAATATACAAAAACAACCAAAAAACTCACTTCACAACTAGCCTAAGACATTCACTGAAAGCAATGACAAAACTAATAGAGAGAGCCCTCTCTGATTGCAGCTGGGCTAGAAGCTGTAGCCCAAAGATTGGTTAGTGGTTACCCCGGCCATATTCTCTTGGGAGTCAAAGAGAACAACCTGGGTGTTAACACAGTGAGTGGCATCGTGTGGACTCCACCCTTTACTGCTTACCACCTGATAAGCACCCAATAAAAACCGTAACCACCCAAACCAAACCACCCCCAGGGCACTATTTTCTGAGCACCTCCTCTACCTGACAGCCATCCAATTTGTCCACCAAGATCCAACGGCTCAGGATTTTCTTCTCCCACCAAACACTGCAACCCTCATGCAATTAATACCCTCTGTTCATTATCGCTCCTGCTTGTCCTTCACCACCCTACCATTACTAAGTCCATCCGATTTAATTCATCTAATAGATACTTGCCTGCCCTCCACCACCTACCATTACACTGTTCTTTCTAATTAGCACATACAGTTGCCCATGCACCTCATACTCTACTTCCTACCAATTACCCGAGGAGGAAGGTGGTTGACTCTATTAGTATTGTGATAATCAGGCCGTTGAACTGAATTAACAAAAATTATGGCCGAACGTGGAAGGACACAACATGATACAAGCAAACAGAATTAAATAGTCATGGAGCCTCATTGGCACAATCATACCAGCCACCTAACAGGGAAGTGTTGTACCAGAATTATTACCATTTTCGTGATGGAAAAAGAATTATGTCCTTATACGCCATGAAGCAATTAAAGACAATGGGGATAGATTAAGAAACCTCAAGCCCTAAAATGCTCGAGAGAAATGTAAAGAGCTATAAATAGCTAAAAGTAAGATGTAATTAGGGTTCAACTTCTGGAGACTATAGAGACTTTGCTACTCAAGCTTCTCATCTTCATTCATCAGTAATACAAGCTTCTTTTGCTATCATATGTTCAATATTCCAATTTTTGTTATGTTCTAAGCTTGCACTTGAACAGGCCGTTTAGGTTTCTTTTGTGTCCAATGCCAAATAACTATCATCTTATCTCTACGTTGATGTATTAGATTTTCAAGTTTCATTTACTTTCTATAGTTGGTCGTCATATGTTTATGTATGTATCTATTGGTATGGTTAGTATTCTCCATTCATTCACCTAATCTAGAAACTATCGAAGCATTGGTGGTCTAAAGCCTTGTAGGTTGAGGGTGTTCATGCATGTCTTGAGTAATGTAGAGTCAAAGTGGTTATCTGGCTTGATCCAAACTATTATTAATTCCAATAGTTCAGAGAAATCATAGCACCCTAGATGTCTAAAATAAGTGACAGCTAAACGAGAGGCCTACAATTCTCTGAGGTTTGATGGCTCATCCCTAATAATTTTGCCTCCTTTGTGCAGTTTTCTCTAATGTTAATGTCTATCTGTTGAACTGTCACTACCACAGTTTTCCTCCTACTCATAGTCTTGTTCTTCTCTGTCCATGTTTGCAAGGTTTGAGGTTTTACACTCCATGAAAAGGGATAAAGGGAATGAGTAAGAGTAATTGAGGAATGAGGGTATGAGATATGACCTTATGAGGTATTTTGGTAGACAAGAAAATGAAGGGAGGATATGAATTATGAAATGAGGGAGAGGGGTTTGGGCCCTTTTTGAAATATAACTTGTGGGATAAAGGATGAGGGGGTATAGATGTTATGGAGTGATGTATGGAAGTGGTTTAGGGTTTAGTGATAAGTGGTGGTAAAAATAGAGGGGATTATGGTTTCTAGAATTTCATGGAGGGAGAAACTAGAGTTTCATATTTGGCATGGTAAATTCCTTCAAACCCTACAATTGCAACTTTAATGATGAGGTAGAGTGAGTGCACTCACATGTTTGAGAGATGAGAGGGTTGTTTGGAAATTTTTATGAAGTTTGAGGATTTTTTGGTCTTTTCTACTCAACACATAGGGCCATGCTACAAGCATGCAGCGCCCTCCTGAAAGCATAGCAGAATGTTAGTTTACACTGCCAAAATCGCCCTATGCGCAGTGCTCAGCTTGTACGTGCAGCGCCACCTCTTAAACACGCAACACCAATTCAAGCCAACTTTTGACTGCCTTTCCAGTGTCCAAATTAGGTGTGGGATAGCTCGTTGGAAAACTTGTCCTGTCTAATTTCTAGAGCATTTTGAATTTTTAAATTTGGAGCTCATTTTCCCTGTCAAAAGCTCACTCTCCCAAGATTGGTCAAAATGTGCAGAATGAGGCTGCCAAAATGTAGAGTGTTGTTGCAGTCAACGTTTGGAGGTCTAGTTATCACTTTACTCATCAAGAAAGTCATTTGGTCACTACAGCTAGGAGAAAGCTTGATTTTCCTAAGGTCACTCCAAAAGTGCATCAACTCTATTGAGGAAAATGATGTTTTGGACATATCTCCAAAACCATGAGACCTGTGTAAAAATTGAAGGAGGTTTTTCTTCTTGGCTCTATGCTAGATAAAACCCTCTCTCACGTTTGTCAAATGCATATTTTCTTGCTCATAAACGTAATTTGAATAAAACCTATCTCTATATGTGGAACAGGACATTTGTAGAAATGAAGGGAAATGAAGGGGAGGAGGGGCTTCTAAATTCTTGAGAAAAAATTTGGGAAGTAGGGAAGGATGTCAGGAAGTAGGGGAAAGTGAAATTTCAAGTATTGAGTGAGGGGAAGGGTTCCAAAAGGGAAAAACATAGCCTAACTTAGAAAAGTGTCAAATTGTAGCAATAGGCTAGGGTCTGTGGGAAAATGATGAATTTGAGGGATATCAGTGATGGGAAGTGTTTAAGAAGGTATATTAAGGATAGGGGAAGGTGTATGAGCATCAGGATACAAGTTTTGTTGATGATTTGACCATTCAAGAAAAATTACCTTCAAAACCCTATGTGAGGGAAATGAGCCTTACCTAAGCACAACTGAAGCACAAACAAGGTGTAAAATGACCCATTGGAACCTGAAATAATGATGACAACTCTTTGAATGATGGTACACTTAGCCGAATGGTGACATGAACCAATACTTGGAAGACTTTGGAAGGAGTGAAAACAAATCCTAGACCTAATACCCAGTGACCAAATTTTTACTTGAAGCCTCACTGATATGAAAAAATTTGACTTTGACACCCTAATACCACTTTATAAGAGCATATATGATCACTGGTGGAAGTGTGCAAATACTGACTCTAACATTGGCTCCATTAGGGATGGTAGCTCCTTGGAGGTGCCAAGAACACCATAGACCAAGTAGCCTTATCCATTGGGCATGGAGTAAAAAAAAAAATCAATCTAAAATATATGACTAAATACTGATGACTCAAAGACACAAACTGACTCGAAACTGACTTGAAATTGACTGAAAAAAAGACTCAAGACTTACTTAGTTGAAACAAATACTTACAAAACGTATTAATGGAAGAAGACATCAAGATTTGATGGCTTCAAATACTGATGACAACCACCTACCTACTAAAGAAATATGTACAATCATGTGAAGTGAACCTTCCAATGTAACCAATCCAGCAGATGGCTACTCACTAAAATTCTGCTCTCACTTTCCTCAAGCAAGAAGAACGATGTACATGTAGGCAACTCAGAATAAAAACTGAAACCAAGGCTTATGCTAACGAACCAGACAACAATCATCTTCTCTAATGCTTGCAAAAGAATGCTGAAGGGATCTTGGAAATCCTGAAGCACTAGCTTGTCTTGAGATCCAATAGCAAAAATACAAGTACTCCCTTCATTCTGATCTGAAAGAACAGTTGGTTGCTTATTGATAGGAAGGCATAGAGAAGTATAAACTTATTCTATATGAGTGTTGGTTGTAAATTCCCTGAGCATGAGAAATTCTCACTCGATTTCTGGCATATTGTCTCTCTCAAGCTCATACTCCTCAATTTCATAGTCTAAGTCATTCTTAAACATAAAACATTCTTCAAGATTATCAAACATGACAACCCTATCATCTTCATGAAAGAAAACAATATCTGTTTTCTGATCTATAAATCTAATTTCAAGACTCTCCTCATTTTCAAAAGTGGAAGAAGCTTCACTAACACCGTCTTGACGATGTGAACACTACAAACCTGCATTAGCTTGGGCTGTAACATGACCTTTCAGGAGTTGATCAATCTCATCTTCAGACAGAGGAGATAGTATCTTTTGTTTTCTTTTGCTAAAACAATAAATTTCTTCTTGAAATAACAATTCAAAACATGAAATATGAAAAGAAAAATCTGAATGACAGTCCTCAATTCCTCGGTCTTCTGAAATTTGAATACATTGTTGATCATCTTCTTATGACATGGCAACCAGATTGTCATGTTTCTTATCGCACTCATTAGTCATATGAGGGAAAATTTCAAATAGTTCTTGAAACTCAAAACTAACACTTCTATCATTTACCACTGAGATATCCAAAGAAGATTTTTCACTTACTTGAACAAAGATCTCATCTTGTTTTTCATAAAATGACTAGGATACCTCCTTGTGAAGGCTTTGTTCTAATGAAATGAGAACACTTAGGTCAATAAATTTGTTTTCTTCGTTCTAGATGATCTCAGCAACAGATCTCTCCTTCATGGGATTTAGAACAAGGTACACTTCATCATCATGATCAGAATCTAGATCTAAAATAGCCTACTTGAATTTATCACAATTTGAAATTGGAACTTGATTTTCCTACATACTGTCTTCTTCTATGAGCAAATCTGAAATAAGACCTTTTCTTCCATCATTTTCAATTGTACTAAGATCTTGAACCTGCTGCAAATTTTCCTGAGCATCTTGAGAAGTATCCTCTAAGCTCTCTTTATGCTGCTGAAATGGATTTTCATACAGGGCTTCCATGATCTCATCATCCATGAAGTCATCATATTTATAAACTTTCTTAAGATTTTCAATAAAACTATAAACATGTTTACAACAGTTCTGAACTAATTTTAAGGATGGATAAGATTCTTTATATCTTTCAAATAACATGGTATGAAAATCCTTCAAACAATAAATACAAGCAGGCGACAAACTTTCATCCCAAGATCGAGCTTCACCTTCCATAGTCGCCATGAATATCTTCATCAAGCAATCTTCAGGAAAATCAACCTTCAACTTGCGTGTATGAGTGTGAAATCTAACGAGATGTAAAGTAGCATCATTCCAATCATCATCTTTAAACATAGGAAAATTCCTTTGCCAATCTACCTTAGGAATTTTATTTGTGAACCCTGGAATGTGATCTCGGCTCATGGGAGCATACCCTCGAGCAAGCGAATCCATTCTAATAACAATGAATTCACCAAGAAATTCTACAGACTATTGTTTCTGGAAGAGTGGAGTTTCCATACAAATTTTGAACCTTGGGATTTTTCGACACTGGAGTCGCCAGGTGAATGATTTCAGCCTTCGCATGCATCTGATTGTTGTTCACCATCAACAATCAGATCTAAACTTTGATGATCTTTCCCAGGGAATACGAAACCTTTCATTTGTATTCCCCAATATGGTCGCCACTATGTTATCACCTGGATTAAACCTTAGGCTGAAGGAAGGAAATTCCAGGGTAACCACAAACCATGCCTAGCCAAGTATTAGCCCTATTAGGCCGGGAGAGAGCTCTCTCCATAAGGATCTCAGCCAAGATGACTGGATGAGGAAAAGGATATTAGGCTAGGTATAGTAGCACAAAGTTTGACTTGATTTTGAAAGGTTTTTGGTGGATCAGGAGGAGCTGGACAGTTAGGGCTAGGGAATTAAGTCAAAATTGAAGGGTGTCCAATGGGGCAAGGTAGGCATGAGGTTTAGCACTCTAGGTCTTGATGGGTGAGGAGTTTTGAGATTGTTGAGAAGCTAGGAAGAGCATGTGATTACCATGGATCCTTCCTAAACTATAGAAAACATAATAATGGTGAATATTTCCCCAAAGCGGAGCAGTGATGTTATGGATTCTACCTATCAACTTGAAAATATTCACTTAGAAGCTATGAAATGATTAATGAAGTACACAAAACATATTAACATATGATCACAAGAGAAAAAACTGAACTAAACTCCATACCACATGAATCCCAAAGAAATAGCTGCAATTTTTATTAATCTCTTGTTAAACTGCTACAAAATGATGTACAATGAAGGCATAAGCATCCAGCTAAGTCCAACCCTTTACAGTGAGAAAGAAGAAGAAGATATAGGCATTGTTTCAACCTCCTCCCATCCTCAGGGGTCGAATCACTAAGATGAGAATCTAATCTAACCAACCTTAAACAACTTGCCTCTAAAAGTGAAAAACTGATTCATTTGAGCTCAAATTGACTTTTAATCTAATGAATCTACCCTCTACTATTAATTATCCATCATATTTACAAGCCAAGTCATCATTTACCATATTAAAACATCCTCCATGAGAGAAAATCCATGAACACAGTCAAAACATAGAAAAATAGCCATATTGCGCAAAATTTGCCCTACACGCAGCGCCACTGGCCCAACGCACAGCGCCACTTTCAGGTCCCTTTTGGAGGCCTTCCCGACATCCAAATTAAGATCATGACAGATAATTGGAAATTTCTTCAAGTATAATTTTGAAAACACATAGAATTTATTCTTTTGAAGCTCATTTGACCCCTCAAAAGTTGATTCTCCCAAGACTTCTTCTGTGTGTCCAAAAAGAGGCAGAAAGGTCATTTTTTAGGATTTCTTTTACCTTTTGGTGGACCATTTCTACCCCAAAAACTTAGAAAATTCATAGGGTGCATGTACTCATCACTCTGAATCTAAAAATGCAAGCCATTTTTCCATTGGATGCCCCTAGGAAAAGCTCGTTGAGCCAGATTTTCTATGTGTGAAATTTCCAAAATTTGCAAAAAAACAAAATTTTCTCCAAACCTGACCAAAATTGGTGAGTAGCAACACCATCAAGCATCTTGATGATCCAAGGAAGCTTCAACAAGAAACCTAAGCCTATCCTCCTTTTTTTTTCCCTTTAGGGCCCGCCTTAGCTTAGCTTTCATCTTTTTGACCCTCGTGTTGCAAATTTTGTTTCGTGTCCTGTAATGGTAGGCCATGTGCCTAATCATCTAGTTGTCCCTATTAGCCTTCTGCAACAACTTCTCTAGGTACAAATTATCTCTCTCAAGCTAAGTCTCTCTGTCATCCTCAATTTCCTTCTCAATAGGAGACAAAGTGACCGGTGCCGTTGTCACCTTGTCATTTTACCTTGAGAAGTTCCAGCTCCATGAGGACCTGCTTGTCATTCAACTGCTTGTTCTCTTGTTCCAAATATGTGATAACATACTTGGGCCTCTCCACGTTATCTATCAATGCTTGGAATTGAGCCTCTTTTTCCTGTATGATGATGTCCTTTATTGTTTCTTCATCCTGAGCCTCTAAGTCAATTATTTCCACGCCATGATGAGTATAACTCTGCTCCGGCTCATCATGCTCTGTCAAATCAAAGTCCCTCTCTTTATCCTCATTATTAAAACTTTCCTCTGACATCTTTTCCCTCCCTTTGTGTAGCTGATGCACTTGTACCTGTTGTGTTGATGAAGAAGGCAAAGCCCCTTCCACATCCTATGGAGAAAGAATTTTCCTATGGGTTGATGAAGAACGCAAGTTCCCCTCCACATCTCAATTGCAAACAATCTCATTGTGTCCCTCTGATATGTCATGTAGGTCACAGGCACTTCAGTAGCTTTAGTCTCTTTGGCTTTCTCATCAGTCTTCACCTGAAAACTGCTAGAAGGTCCTCCTGATTCTTGAGACACTAGTGGAGGAATATGAGGACCCCTGAAGATGTCATGAGAAATAAATGTCTCCCAAGAGATGTTGAGGAGGTTAAGATGATGAAGCACAATCATATTGATCAGGGAATAATGATAGAAACTGCTCATCTACTGAGGGTATAGCTTTTTCTATAAGTGGGCCATCTTCTCAATATTCCTGAAGAAGAAATAAGGGAGGTTTAACATCCTCACCCTGGTAAAATTCATGAGAAGCTTGATGTGATAGGTGTATAGCCTGGAAAATCTGTGCTCACAAGTCAAATATTTCATGATGATTTTCATCATGGGAGCATACTTGTCCTCAAGGAATCTGAAAGGGAAAGGTCTTTTCGCCTCATTTCTATACTTGGGTTTGATATAAGGCTCATAATAATGTTCATCCAAGTCCTGTGGTTTGTATCATTTCTCCCCTACATTCGGAATCCTGGTTGCATCTCCAATAATGGAGGGTGGGACTGTAAATTTCACCCTAGCAAGAGTCACCCTATTGTCCCGAAGATTCGCTACAAAGAGCCTAGTGAGCTCATGATGGTATTGAACTCTCTCTACCTGCTCATAGAACTCATAACACCCTAGATGTCTTAAAAAAGTGACAGCTAACTGAGAGACCTGCAATTCTCTGACGTTTGATGGCTCATCCCTAATAATTCTACCTCCTTTGTGTGGTTTTCTCTGATGCCGAGTTCTATCTGTTGAACTATCACGGCCAATGTTTTCCTCCTCCTCATAGTCTTGGTCTTATTTGTCCATGTTTGCAAGGTTTGAGGTTGTGCACTCCAAGAAAAGGGATAAAGGGAATGAGTATGAGTGATTTAGGAGTGAGGGGACAGGAGATGACCTTATGAGGTATTTTGGTAGACTAGAAAATGAATGGAAGGATATGAATTATGAAAGTGAGGGAGAGGGGTTTGGGCCCTTTTTGAAATATAACTTGTGGGATAAAGGATGAGGGGGTATAGATGTCATGGAGTGATGTATGGACGGTGTTTAGGGTTTAGTGATAAGTGGTGGTAAAAATAGAGGGGATTATGGTTTCTAGAATGTCATGGAGGGAGAAACTAGGGTTTCATATTTGGCATGCTAAATTCCTTCAACCCTTGCAATTTCAACTTTAATCATGAGGTAAAGGGAGTGCACTTACTTGTTTGAGAGATGAGAGGGTTGTTTGGAAGTTTTTATGAAGTTTGAGGCTTTTCTAGTCTTTGCTGATCAATGTGTAGCACCATGCTACAAGTGCGCATTGTTCTCCTGAACATGTAGCGTAGTGTTATTTTACACTGCCAAAATTGGCCTACGCACAGCGCTCAGATTGTACACGCAGCGCCACCTCCTGAATTCATAACACCACTTCAAGCCAACGTTTAACTGCCTTTCTAGTGTCCAAATAAAGCATGGGATAGCTCATTGGAAAGACGGTCCTGTCTACCTTCTAAGAAATTTTTAATTTTTCAATTTGGAGTTAATTTTCCTGTCAAAAGCTCAATCTCCCAAGACTAGTCAAAATGTGTAGAATGAGGCTGCCAAAATGCAAAGTGTTGTTGCGGTCAACTTGTGGAGGGCTTCCTCAACTCCAAAATGAGCTCATGATATCTCATTGGAAATCCCTCAGTGTCTGGTTAACATTTTACTCATCAAGCAAGTCATTTGGTCAATGCATCTAGGAGAAAGCTTGATTTTCCCAAGGTCACTCTAGAAGTGCATCAACTCTCCTGAGGCAAATGATGTTTTGGACATTTCTCCCAAACCATGAGGCCTTTGTAAACACTGAAAGAGTTTGTTATTCTTGGGTCTATGGTGGACAAAAGCCTCTCTCACTTTTGTCAAATTCATATTTTCTTGCTCAAAAACATAATTTGAATAAAACCTATCCCGATATGTGGAACAGTGGATTTGTAGAAATGAAGGTAAATTAAGGGGATGAGCTGCTTCTAAATTCTTGAGAAAATTTTTGGAAGTAGGGAGGGATGTTAGGAAGTAGGGGAAAGTGAAATTTCAAGTATTGAGTGAGGGGAAGGGGTCCAAAAGGGAAAAACACAGGCCTAACCTAGAAAAGTGTCAAATTGTAGCAATGGGCTAGGGTTTGTGGGAAAATGATGAATTTGAAGGATATCAGTGATCGGAAGTGTTTAAAAAGATATATTAAGGATGGGGGAAGGTGTATGAGCATCAGGATACATGTTTTGTTGATGATTTGACCATTCAAGAAAAATTACCTTCAAAACCCTAGGAGAGGGAAATGAGGCTTACCTAAGCATAACTGAAGCACAAACAAGGTGTAAAATGACCCATTGGAACCTGAAATAATGATGAAAACTCTTTGAATGATTGTACACTCAACCGAATGGTGACATGTACCAATACTTGGTAGACTTTGGAAGGAGTGAAAACAAATCCTAGACCTAATACCCAGTGACCAAATTTTTACTTGAAGACTCACTGAAATGAAAAAAATTGACTTTGACACCCTAAGACCACTTTATAAGAGCATATTTGATCACTGGTGGCAATATGTAAATACTGACTATAACAGCTTATATACGAGCTTCTCCTTTCCATTTACTATAAATCCTCAAGTTGTTTCATGTATATTTATTCTTCCAAATCACCATGAATAAATTCCATCTTTACATTCATTTATTCTATTTCCAGATCAAATGTTGCATCTAGAGACATTAGTACTCAAATGGAAATTAACTTTGCAACAAGGGAAAATATATCATCGAAATCGACTCCCTTGACTTGGGAATAACCTTTCACCACCAGTTGAAACTCATACTTCTCAACTTGACCTATTGCATTCAAGTTCTTATTAAACAACCACTTGCAAACAATGGGCTTCCTTCCATTAGATAATTTGTCCAAATTCCATATCCTAGTCATGTGAAAAGAATCCAATTTTTCCCTCATTTCTTTCAACCAGAGTTTACCCACTTTCAAGTCGACCACTTCCTTGATTGTAATAGGTTCAATTTCTATGGTAGAAAATGAAAAAGTAGACTAGAAGTTGGGTGAAGTATACATTTCAATATCTTTCCTTACTAGACCAAACTTACTTAGAACTAAATTTTATCTTTCCACTTCTTCATCTAACTCAGTTGACTCATTTAAGTCATCATCTTCTAACTTCAAGTTGAACACCATATTTTGTTTTCCTTCCTCCTTTTCTAGAGTCTCTTCAACATTTATAGTGCACCTAACTCCCATGAATATCACATCTTGATTATAAATTATCTTCTTTGTCACTAGATCTCACAGCATATACCCTTTTAATCCATCCTTATAGTCAATGAAAACACACTTTAGTGCCTTGTTACCCAACTTTGTCATATTCTCCTTTGGGATATGAACATAAGCCTCACATCCAAAGAATAATATGTGTTAATGATGGATTTTACCAAAATAGAATTCATAGGGAGCTTTTTCAACCAACATTGATGATGGAGACCTATTCGTCATGTAACATGAAGTGTTATTTGACTCTTCCCAAAACTCTAGTGTCAATATCATACTGGTAAGTATTCCACTTTCACTTCATCCTTTCTACAAATTCATTATGCTAAGGAGTATATGTAGTAGTTGTATGGCATACTATCCCAAGTTTCTTTTTGAACTCCTCAAATTATTTACCACATAATTCACCTCTAATATTAGTTCTTAGTACCTTTATCTTCCTATATGTCTGGTTCTTGACAAGAGGTTTGAACTCCCAAAAGTTATTTAAAACCTATGATTTCTTCTTTAGGAAATATAAACACATAATCCTAGAGAAATCATCAATGAAGGATACATAATATATGGAATTAGCTAGTGGCCGCACTAGTACTAGACCAAATACATCACTATGAATTAGCCCAAATTTTCTCTTACCCTTGTAGCACTAGATGGAAACATAAAAAAATTATGTTTCTGTTGAAGCCTCAAAATTCCATTGTAACAACATGGGGGATAACCACCCAGTCGATACCTTGGAAGCAACTCCTTTTCCATTTGATATGGTGTCTCTTACTAGGGATAATGGGACTAGTTTCCCAACAAGAATTGATAGCATGATGATTGTGGTTTGAAATAAGGTATAATGGGAAATGACTTAACTAAAATGATCCAATTAAACAACAAACACATGCAACTATATATTCTAAGATTTATCTTAATATATACCTGGGGAATAACTTAAATCGTGCAATTTACATAATTATCTTAGAGTAATAGGTAATAAAGATCATTCAGTTGCTATAAGAGACGAAATCATTAACGATAATGATTTTGACTAAATAGTTAGGAAAAATAATTGTGAAAAATATATTGCATATATCAATTGCTCATGTACTTTATAAGGAATTACAACTAAAACATTTTTAAAAAGTGCTATAATGTCAAATTCTAGCTCAGATTTCATACATAATATAATATAATAAAATATTACTGCTAATTCATAAACAAAACTCAACCATAAAGATATAAGTACCAGATATGAGAGGTTCTACTCATGAAGTTAGCAATATTGATTTCTTCCTTTCAACTAAATATACTCTAAGAGTACAAAAACTGCAAATTCAGTAGAGTATGCTTCAATTTCTAAGAAAATCAAGACCTTGTTCCAATTATATCATCAAGATAGTCACAAAAGTACAAAAGTGCAAGCCTTTACAAAGAATTCTTGATAAAATTCTAGACCTTTCTCTAAATGCATGAGAGAGGTTTAAATAATACAAAATATGTATCAAAAATAGATTATTACACAAAAAGCTAAGGAGGTTTCAAATAACCTTCCTCAAAATAAGTAAAATGAAAACCAAAATAGAAATAAAAATGATGACAAGCTTTTCCAACTTAATTGGTTCTAATAAGCCATTTGGTCCTTCAGTTTGCAGATATCTATCATCGCTTCACCTGGGCTGGCTGGCTGATTCTAGATCTTAATTGCCTCGTAAATACAACATCGGAGATTGGTGGCACCATCTTTTGAGTGGAATTTGTTAGACATTGCAGTCATCCATTGACTGTTCGGTCTCGCCAGAAACTGCTAGTAAGTTTCCCAGTCAATCCTAGATAGTTTGTTGATTACCTTTTCTTTCATTTTGGTGGTCTCTTTCCATTATTTCTCTAACTGTTTGAAGTCTAGGAGAATTTTCGGCTTGCATTCTTTGATGATATTGGCACTATGAAGGTTTTCAATCACAACTTCAATTATATTATTTTTTGTGTCAACTTCTCTAGCCGATGTCCTTTCTTCCTGTTTTAGTTGTATGTCCCAATCAGTTACTAGAATATCCTTGTGGGACTCCTCGATCTTTGGCAGGTCAGCCTTTCTACCTCCTTTTGATTCCTACCAAGAAATAAACTCTGAAATTTTCTTATTGACCTCTTCATGTTCTATTCTCTTATCAACCACTTGATTGGTTAATTCATCACTTATTTCACAATATGGATTGATCAATGATATTTTCTAACATAATCTTTCCTGTTGTTGTGATAACATACAGTTTAGTTCAATTGCATCTTTAATAAATTCCTCTGTTTGAGGGATGTCTCTAAGTTTATCTATTATAGTCTACATTTGATTAATATGTGAATCTTTTTTCTGCGATGTATGCTTGATGTTGTAATCTCATCTATTCAAAATCTTTCCATAGTTGTGCCATCTATGTATCTGCTTGTCTGTTAGTGCTTTGTCTCTCTAGGTCAATATTTTGTTCCAACAACTGAATTATTTCTTCTTTTTCTTTGAGAAGAAGCTGAACTTTAGCTGCCTTATCAATTTTTGTAGTTGCATAAGAACTTGCAAATTGTGATAGCTTAGTAAGGTTTTTTGTTGGACTGATGGCGATGTCTTTCCATACTACCTCCATCAATTCATTTTCAAGAATTGTTGCTGCTGATGTATCCAATTTCCTCTTCTTTCTTTGCCTCTTCACTACAACTTTATGTGTTGGGCTGTAGAATATATCTAGTGGGGATATTTCCTAAAATTTTATAACAATCTCTGAAGTTGGGTAGGCAGGGATGATTTCAATATCTTCACTAGTTGTAACCCCTTGTATTGTTGTCTTCGTGCTTGTGACCTACTGAGTTTGTTGAGGAGTCTGAAATCCAAAAGTTCCCTTAAGACTTATCTCTGTGTGCTGTACTTGGAGATTTTTGTTAAATTTCTCCCATTCTTGATCTAGATCAATGACTTTGGTCTTCTTTGCATGAACATGTGTGGAGTTAGTCTCCATGGGTTCCTCAGTTGAGGCCTTTTTGGCCATTTCTTGAAAACTTTTCTCAGTGTCCTCCTCAGGGTTTTTCTCAGGGCTTTCTTCCATATCTTGAGATTGGTGTTCAGAATGTTCTGAACATTGAACTGATTTCCCTTGAGATTCCCTATTAGAATTATACTTGGAACCTTCCTCCAGGCTTATGCAGGGAGTGGGTTCTCTTTGTTTACTTGTTTCTTTAATATGAAATAGGACCAAAGGGACCTTTGTTAGCTTTTTGTTCCTGTATATATGGAAGTGGTCGAGGTCTACTGGGCTCAGTTTTATGGATGCAAAATGTAAGACTGTGAAAATCTTTCAGTTGACTTGAAGAAATCATCGAAATCATCATTCTCATGAGTACATTGTCTAATTTTAACCATAACAGTGAAGTTTTGGGTGAGCTTGTTAGGGTCGTATTGTCTGCCTGGAACAATAGCCAGATTCAGGGATGTGATATTTTACATCTCCTTTTCCACATACCAAAATCATGTAACACAAAAGCACCACATTGCACCGGGAAGGTAGGCTAGATAGATTTCTTCATTTCTTTCAGGGTTTTGGTAATACCATCACCCACTGTTTGATGGGAAATTTCTCTTGCCAATAACTTATCATGAAAATATAATGGAAGAACATGAGGAGCTGTGATACTCCTAAAAACTCTGATTTGTAAATAACTCTTCGCCAAACTATCTTGCCACTGACAAGATTTTTATTTTTACCTTCCTCTGATTGCCTCGGGGATTTTTTTATCAAAAATAGTTTGGTGAATTGGTAACATAACACCATCACAGATTTTGTAAAAGTGGGAGTTAAACTGTGATTCCAGCAAAACCTTATGATAAACATGGAATGGAGTAGGGTCTTGTAGAGTACATTTCTAGCCCAATTTCAAAAATTTGAACTAAAACATATAACGTGCATCACTTATGCACTCATATAAAAAGGAGGGATAATCCGAGAGGTGATAATTTTGTTCTGTCTGTATTATCTAATGGACATTGCCAAGTTATCTTCTAAAATATTGCTCCAGTTCATAATGATAGAATTAATAATCGCATCAATTAATGGAACCCATTCAATAGAAAACTTGGTACTGTCTGCCTTTCCAAATAGTCTACACAACATTGCGGCCGCAAAAATTATGTGGGTTTGACAGAGGTGAAATTGGGTACATACTAGTTTTCCCCTGCTTGAACTTGCTGGAGCCAGACCTCCAATTCTGCATGTTGTCCATCAAGTCTTCATTTTTTTTCGTGAAGTGCTCAATGAAGGCTTTTTCGTATAGCTTATGTGGTTCTGGTAGATGATACATTCGACATAGATCATCTAGAATAAATGACCCCATGACTTTGTGGTTCAAATTCCTGAATGTTCTATCTGAAATGTCCACATTGTCAATGATCCATCTTACCATATCAGTGTATAGAAAGATTTTAGGCCTTGCATCTAGTCTATGCAGGAAAGAAATGATGCTTCAAAATAATAAGCCTTGGATGAGACCTTGGCATCTGCTGTTTCTTTAGTCACCAAGACCCTTGGGTTTTATTCCTCCAATAGATTTTACATTGCTTCCCATGAGGTAGTTCCACCATCCTTGTTGCATGTAGTATCAGATAACAGTGGAAGCATGTTTGAATCTTTAGACATAGTAGCCTCTACAATCTTCTTTCCTTTCTTAGCCATTTTCCTGAGTGCTATTTTTTTGGAAATTTCCTGAAATTTTGGCAATGGAAAAAACAGAATGAAACACAGAGCTGCAATGAAAGCGGAAACATGATAACATGGAAAATGTTGAAATGATGTAAAGATGAAGCTTTTATTTCAAGATAGATAAACAAATATATCAATCTTCTTTAGCTGTGAAAAGACTAAATGCGGTTAAACATTATTAACTACTCATTACGACCTACGTGTGATTTTCTTTATGATTCATCAAACCATCGCATCGCAAGCTGTAAATGATATTTCAAATTAGTGTGTTTTAAGTTTGATACCAATCAAGCGATTGTGATAAATGGATTTATCGAAATATCAAAAATTGGTGATGTCTGGTTATGTGGAATAGACCAATTCAAAGTCGGTTTGGTATTTTTGTGATTTTTAATGAGCGGCATGCTTTTAACTTTTTGAACGTTTTTCCCTAAAAGAGTGATTATTTCATTGAAATAGATATTCGTGATAGGCCAGAACTGATTCAAGTTATAACCATTTTTATTATTTCGTCGAGTTCGAACCATATCGCAATTCACAATTTTTATGGTTTAAATGTTTGCGTCTTTGTGGAAGCCGCTGTGTGATAAGTACTTTATATTATAACTAATAATCTAAGCCTTAAGGTTTAAAAAAGAGTTTAACGCTACCTTTGATCTTCTAAGGGGGTTCTTTTATCACATTTCACAGACTCCGACTCATGAATAACCTTTTTTACCTTGGGATCATATGATTTGTGATAAAGTGAGAATGCTTAGTCATAAAGTGACTCGGCTTAATATCTTAAGTCCATCTAAGGTTTTATTCTGAATGGATTTAAAGGGAAGCTCTTATTTTCTAAGTTTTCCGAATTTTTTTTAAGGGTCCCCATTTATTAATACAATACTAACTATTATATAATAAATGGGGGGGTTTTGAACAGTACAACAATTGGTGATTCACTCGAAGAACCAGCTATCAATGATAATTTTGAAATTTCTAAAACTTTCAAAGTAAAGATAGTTTAGGAAATAGGATTTGCATGAACTTTAAGATAAGTAACATTTCTTTGAATAAAAACAAGCTCATCTAATTACAATTCATTTGATATCCTCTTAAAAAATGAAAATTCCTTTGTCTATATCAATCTTTACTTAGTTTAAAAATAAAGTAGGGGGCTTTTTCATATTAGCATTTAAATGTACTCATTTTGTCACAGGTAGAGCCATTATTGCCAACAAACATCCATAGCCTCGACAAAGTTACCTTTTAACTAGCAATGATTCAATATCCCATCAAGATAAGAGTGCAGTTTTTAGAGATAAATCCAAAATCATATACTTATTCTCTTTTTTCTTTTTTAAACAATTTATTTATTTGCAATTTATTTCTTTTTTATTACTTAAAATTCATTGTCCTTGTTTGGTGGCCAAATAGTGACAATGGCATTCATCGGTTGTAATTCAACTAAACAAGCTAGCTCGTGATGAGACCCCTTGTCTTAAGATTAAAATAATCTCAAGCCATTACCCTGTTTTGGTATGTAGTATTGGCAATGTCAGCTTATTATTTCCCTATGAACATGGTAAGAAAGCTCTTTATGAGACCTCTTATATTTTAAGTTTTAGTATATTTTAGAATTACACTCTAAAAAGATAAAAGTTTATTAGATGGGAAGAACCATTGGCTCCTTAAGAGTTATGGATGACAGTTATAGAGTTGAAGATTCTTATCTGCAAAGAGTATTTACTTTGTTAAAGATATTTTTATTGACTCATAGTAGAACAAAAGTTTTTTTATAAAGTTTAAGGTTTCTCAAAGAATAAATAACTTTGGTGGAAAAAAATAAATAAAAAATTCAGAGAGAAATAACTTAGCTAATTTTCAAATGTTATAATTATTTCCTTAACAATCTCCACTTATAAAAGTGAAAAATCAAAATATTTCCAAAATATTTATTGTAAGGCCAATAGTTATACTATTTAACTTTTATTTTCCTAGGAAAAGTAAAAGCGACAATGTACAGGGGATAGAATAGGTTGTCTCCTATGAAAAATATTTTTTCAAAATCTGCCCATTCATAGGTAGAGAATCTCTCTTGCCTGATAAATCTTGCAATAGAAATGTTGATAGGCTGATTTGTTCTATAATCTGAAATGGTCCAAGCCACATTATTTGGAATTTGGTATGCTTACCTTTTTCTGCATGTGCTTTATCCCACTTCAATACAAGGTCTCCAAGTTGAAATGATTTTGGGCTAACAAAATTTGCATCAAAGGAAGATTTAACTAACTGTTGATGATGGGCATGTATGATTTTGGCTTTCTCTCTTTCTTCTTTGAGTTTGAAGATTTGTGATTTCCTTAATTGCAAATAAGAAGGAGATTCTTCAATAAATTGAACTAGGGCTAGTGAGGGAATAACTATATTTGTAGGAAGAACAACTTCCTTAACATAAACCAGATTAAATGAAGTGCCTATTGAGGCCTTCTGTGTTATCCGATCTTCCCATAGAGTAAGTGTTAAATATTTATGTCAGTTTCTTCGACTCTGATCAATAGTTCTTTTAATGATCCTAATGAGGTTTTTATTGGTTGATTCTACTAAACCATTTCCTTGAGGATAATAGTTAGTAGAATACTTAAGTTTGAAACCTCTTTTGAGAACGAATTTTTTCATAGTGCTGCCTGTGAAGTAAGATGCATTGTCAAACATCAGGGTAGTCAGTAGGCAAAATCTAGTAATGATAAATTGATCAATAAATTTGATAATGTTCCCATAATTGGTTACCTTTAGTGGAATTGCTTCCACCCATTTAGTAAAGTAATCAATTTCTGTAAGGATGTATCTATGTTTCTTTGAAGAGTGGGGAATGATCTCACCTATTATGTCCAGTCCCCATTGCTCAAATGGTTGTTCACTGTTGACTGTTGTAATGGAAATGTAGGTTTCCTTTGTCTTCCAACAACAATTTGATAGGTTTTGAATTTTCTTATGAATTCGTGTGTATCCTTGAACAAGTTTGGCCAGTAATAGCTAGCATGTAAGATTTTATGTGTTGTTGTGTCTCCTCCAAAATGTCCACCAACTAGTCCATCATGGAGTTCCTGCAAAACCTTTTCTGCCTCAAATTTTTCAAGACACCTTAGCAAAACATAGTCATATTTTTTTCTAAATAAAACATCATTGACGATTTTGTATTGCTTTGATTTCAATATCAAAGCCCTTTTTCTTTTGTCGCTGAGCTGCATAGGGACATATTCATTTTTTAAATAAAATATGAGATCAGAATATTGAGATTCAATGTCATTGAGGCTTACCTCCAATACTTGTATATCAGCACATGAATCTTCTTCTGCTGGTAAGTTGGATTCTCTAGCTAACATTCTGCAAAAAACTTCACCCCTAACAATTTTAGCTGGTCTAATTTTGACATCATATTCTTGTAGTGCGATTAACCAGTTGGCCCTTTTTTCTCGTACTTCCCTTTGCACCAGTAATTGCCTTAGTGTTGAGAATGGAACTATGATTTTGGTGTGATTCTTAAGGAGAAATGTCTTGAAATTCTTTATTGACTTCCGGTTGGTCGAGCCTGCTTGCGCATCCTTTCCTTTTTTTGGCAGTTAATGAGGCAAGCTCTTAGGCCTGGGACTGATACTTATTTAATTAGACTGATGGGGCTAACTTCTGGATTCAATCCAGACGTTGCAGTTGCTCCGCGGTAATACAGACTCAACCCGTTTGATCGCCTTGAACCGTGTGGTTGGGTGGCACCATTTGAACCTAAACATATCCCTCGACCCTCGATCTATTCCTCGAAATAGAACCTAGACGGAGGAAACAGAGCCCTCAAACTCACCCTAATGAACTTATGTGCTCAATTTGATAGATAATGTATTACTTGCTATGCACCTTAGGATCTTCGACAAACACTTTGTGCTTGTCAGGGAGTGACAGGAAAGCGGATGCTGGAAAAAAGGTCTTGATTAATTTCTCGCATCTTCTGAGATAGGCTCTCCATGGGCAGGCAATAGAAAACATCTCCTGATATGGGCGATCCCACGGACAGACTAAAACAGAAAATCTTGTTTTTCCATTGTGGAGTAATTTAATTTGGCACCTTGTAGATTTGAACTAAAAAATGAGATTGGTGCTTCTATCTGTTGATCATTGAGTTGTGTCAAAATGAAAACATATGATGTTTCTGACGCAAATGTGTATAAAAAAAATGATTGAAAAAATTTGGAGTTGTCAGGGAGGGAGCGTTGTTAATAGCTTATTTGATTAAATCAAATTATTCTCTTTCATTGTGACCCCACTTGAAAAATGTTTTTTTTTTAATCATAGATTGTAAAGGTAAAACTATTTGTGAAAAGACAGGGACAATTATTTTTACAGAATTTATTTTACCAAGGAAAGACTGCATTGATTTCTTATCATGGGGTAAGGATATTTTCTCAATTTCCTTAATCCTTTCTGGATTGATATAAATGCCCTTTTTTGATATGACAATCCTAAAGGCTTACCTTCACTCAAGGAAAAATAAGACTTTTTCGGATTGAGCAATATCCCATATTTTTTGCATCATTTAAAGATATTCTTAAGGTCGTTTAAATGGTTGATTCTCTTCCTAGAATAGACAGTGATATCATCCAAGTAAATAACAACTAATTTGTTAATGAGTCCTTTAAAGGCTATATCCATAGATTTTTGAAATGTGGCACCTACATTAATCAAACCAAAAGGCATTTTTTTATAAGCATATGTTCCCCATTTAGTTTTGAACATGGTTTTCAATCTATCATCTCGATGGACCAGGATTTGGTTATATCCTGAAAATCCATCAAGAAATGACATGAGCTCAGAACCGACTACTGATTGCAGCACTTGTTCCATGGTTGGCAGTGGAAAGTTGTCTTTCTGACATGCTTTATTTAAATTTCTAAAATCTATACATATACGAATGTCTCCATTAATTTTTCCTAAAATGCACTAAATTGGACACCCATTTCGAATGCCTAACAGGAAATATCATTTTTGGCTTTAAGGAGTTTATTTAGCTCTGATTTGATTTGACTTTCGAGGTTCGCATGAGTTTTCCTTAGTTTCTACTGCACTAGTTTATCATTAGAGATCATAGGAATGGTGTGTTGTATGAAAGAGGTATCATAATTTTTTAGATCAGAATAATCCCAGGAAAAGATACCTTTGTATGTCTTTAAAAATAGAATGAATGATGATCTTTCATCAGAGGATAGGCCGAGACCTCGATTAATGTTTTGAGGCTTGTCATCAATTCCAAGGTTCACTAATTCAAATATTAGGGTTGAGCTTTGGGTTTTGGAATTACTTACCTTCTTAAATTTGTCTTTTAGATCATAATGATCTTCCAATTTGACTACAGATTTGGCTATTGGATTTTCATCAACGTTCTGCTTTAACTGAATGTCATGATCATTTTCATCTATGATTTGGTCATCGTATGACCCCTCCGATGTTAGAAAATTTACAATATCATAATCATCATTGAAGACTCGCAAATTAGTGACTTTGTCAGGAATGGATGGTCTAAAAAATAATTCAATGGAAAATTTATCATGACTATAATCCTCATATGGTATGAGTTTTGATGCAACATTAGCTAACAGATTAGCACTAGCATTTTGTAGTCTAGGTACAGGAGAAATATTAAATGCCAAAAAATGTGATGTAAGATCCTGGACTAATGATTGATAATGCTTAAGATATCCATAAAAGCAGTGGATAATAGTTCTTACCTGTTTAATGACAATTTCTGAGTCTCCAAAAACCTGCAAATATTTGACTTTGAGGCCAATTGCTTTGTGTAATCCTTGGACCAATGCCTCGTATTTTGCGGTATTATTTGTACATTTGAATACTAATCTACAAGCTAACATGGTATTTTCTCATTCTAGGCTGATTAAAATTGAACCAACTCTGGCACCATCATTAGATATGGAACCATCAAAGTATAAAGTCCAAAATAAAGTGTTAACTACGATTTATTTACAAAATTTTTGCACTTGGAAGCATATGTCTGCGATAAATTTTCAATCTTTGAGATGACAACATTATCCAAAAAGGGAGACTCTTGTGCTTTAAAGTTCCCTAAAAATGATTCAGCCAAAGAATTCCCAATAATGTTATTATTGAATGCGACCAACTCATTATGACCTTCACAATCAGTCGTTGCATGTTTCAGGTGTTTCTCTCAATCAACTCGAATTTGATTTGGCTTTCCATTGTAGGGTAGCCACATGTGAGACCAGTGTGTAGAAAAATATCCATGGAGTTTCTCAAACTAGTCTCTACTTAGAATTAGATTGTAGATTTCAGGATTATCAGCGACCAGTATATCAATTATTTGATAGACTTTTGGATTTGAGGAAAGTCAAATGGTAACTGAATTTAATTCCCCTAAGACCTCTACTTTGGTTCTGTCAAGTTGGACTATGTAAACAATAGAATTTTGAGGAGTGATGTTTAACTTAGCACAGATTGTTTTCGACATTATATTATAAGAGGCTCCTGAGTCAATAAAACAATTATGAAGGTTCCTATCGAAAATTTCATAGGTTAAGAGGAAAGGAGGTGTGTGCAAATTAGATTTTTCATCGATTAGGATGACACTGATAGGGTCGACTTTGTTTGAAGAAGTGGGGGTTTTACCCATGCCTTTAGAAGCTTGAGATACAATAGTAGTAGGTAGGAGAGAAGCAGGAACTACACTTAAATCTCTAAGTAGTATTTTCTGTTGTTGCTTCAATTTTTTAAGTTCATGTAGCAAAATATTGGCCCTAGTTTTCTTCATGTCTTCCACAATGTTATAATCCATGGTATCAGTAATTACCAGGGTCTTTGATGTAGATGGAATATTTGATGAAGATGGATTTGGATGTGAAGCCTTAGGAGAAGAATTTTTTCTAATTTCTTTTTCCTTTGCAGCAGGAGTTGGAGTTTTCTTCTTTTTATTTGACTGAGTCGTATCAGCAGGCCCTTTGCTTCTAGTGCTAACGGGAAAAGCTTCTTGTTCTTCTTTATTTGAATCCCATATCCCATTTAGTTATACTACTTCTTCTTCTTCATTTTCTTCATCGGTCATTATGGTTTCTTCTTCCTCTTATTCTAAGTTGGACTCAACGTTAGATATGGTATTTGGTGGTTGAGGACTGGAAGATTGATTCCTCATAAAAGATCTGAAAGGTTTTTTGTAGAAGAGGATCAAAAACTTGTTTCTTCATTTTAACCATTTCGTTAGACATGGTTTTCAGTACTTTCTGAAGGCCTTCAAGATCAAAAGGATCTTTTGGGGATTTCTTTTTAGAGTCATCTTTGAAAGTAACTTTCTTAGATTTTTGCCTTCCTAACAGGTTTTATTTTCAAGAGAAATTATGTGTTTCTCTACAAACATGGCTTCCTTCATGTTCTCAAATAATGTGGCCAAATTCCCTCTATCTACAAAAATGGCTATATTGGAAGGAAGAGAAGATATGTACCACTCAATTTCAACATTAACACCAGGGCTAACATAGTTGGAATTTTATTGAGTAGTTTGTTGAATATCGAGTTGAAATATTTGATTTTTTCTCCCATCTTAGCCATTAGATTGGACAATTCATTGATGAGCGATGCAGTGGTTCTATCATCTCCAAAATTTGCTAGGAATTGTTCTTCAAACATATCCCAGATAGTTATGGAGCGAGGGGGCAATGAAAAGTACCAGGATCCTGTTGATCCTATAAGAGTATATGGAAATAATTTGACTATGCAACCTTCTTCACTAACTTCATTTAAATTGATGGCCAACATATAGTTATTGAGATGTTCCTTAGCTAGTAATTCATCATTAGGATTAAATTTGGGCAACCATATTTCAAGATGCTTAGGAAGAGGGTGAAGAGGAGTTGCCATTGCCACAACACTAAGATTATTCCATGGTCTTACTGACGGTGGTGGTTGTTTTCCTTCCATTGGACTTTGAGTGGATGAGATGATAGGAGGGTTTTGAGTAGACGAGGATATGGTTGGAGTTTGAGTTGAAGAAGAGGCAGATTGGGTGCTTGGACTAGAAGAACTAGCACCAACAGTTGGAATGGAAGCTGTTGGAATGAGTGGAGGGAATGAAGGAGTTTGAGGTGGAGAATTGGATAAAACCTCACTAATGGATGTCTGGGATTTAGATTTCTTGGTTTTCTTTTAGAAATAAGGAATGTGAAATTCAAAAGGAGGAATTCTAGTCTTTTCACTTTGAGAACGAGTCAACATTCATCTTGGTTGTAGAATAGAGGAAACACTTCCTTCAAATGACTGAGATCTTGCGGGATTTTCAACTAAAATAGAGATTTTCTCTAACTTCTCTATCAAAGTTTGAACTTCTAGGGATTCAGGGTTGTAGTCTAAAGAAGGTATTTTATGAGATTCACTAGGAGATTTTGGAGAGGTTTTCTCAATTTCTGATTGATGAGCACCAATATTGCAGCAAGAATGCTGCAACTCCTGGGGCTACCAACTTTACTTTCTCAACCCAGGGTTTGTACAAACTTGGAGGTGACAGTGATCTATACACAAGCAGATGCGATGGGTCTACTTTATGTCACTTCTAAGTTAGCGTTAGACCACTATGGTTTTTCAAACCAGTCTTCTATTGATTCAGAAGAATCTTGATTTCCAATGAGAAAAAAAGGAAATTTACACTAAAGTAAATCTGGTCTACTGTAGTAAGGAAAAGACTGAAATTAAATGCTTAAACACACCATTCATCTAACTATTACTAACAGGCTTTAATTTAAAAGAATTCTAAGTTAACATGTGTGTGATCCTACTATCCTAGGCATGCAATTTGAAACATCCAAACATTCTATTGATATGCATGTAAATGAACAAAATCACTCTTTTTCCTTTGTATTCTTTTGTGTGAAAATGTGAATGCTAACTTCTCTTGGTGATGTGGCAGGTGGATTAGGGATGATGGTGAATGGTCAGATGGCTTGGGAGGAAAATAGGGGTCTTCTCCTATCTTGCTAAGTGATTTTTCCACAATTCAACCTCAAAACAGGCCACTACAGGTTGACCTACAGGATGTCCTAATGCCTCCTACAGGATTTCCTAATGTTCCTACACGATCCACTGTATTCCTACAGGATCCAGCCGAGAGAAAGAGGAGGGATTTGGAAGGTGGTGTAGGGATTAGGGAAGGTGAATGGTGGGTGAAATGAGGCAAGAGATTGGCTAGGACTCCTTCAGAACTCAAAATAGAGTTGTTGAGATGCTTGGATTTGCTCAACAATCTTGGAGAAATGTTCGTATGGAATGATGAATTTGGTGAGGAATTTATTGGAAAAAGTGATAACCATGGATGGAAAAGGTTAGGATGGGGTTGTTGGTCAAGAAATATCTTTGTACTACTGAAACTCCTACACTGCATCAATCACTAACATTTATCCATGAATCATGTTGAACAAGAAATATTCTCAATTAACTAAAGAAAACATAATTTCATGAGCTAGTTGCATATTTCATGCATCAAAAAACTTGTAGAATAATGTAAAAGCTTTATGAGATCTAATCCAAGGCTGAAGATATCAGAAATGAAAACTAAATCCTATTCTTGCAAACTAGTAAAATGCTGGCCTAAGTAACATAAAACCCTAAATTCCATGAGAAATCAGAATTTTGTCTTTTTGGGGCTACATATGAATTACTTTCTCAAACCATGGCCCTTGAAGGGAGGAGTGAGTCCAAATCCACCTACTAATATCTTTTTGATATTTCTTTATCTTCCTAAGCTACTACTAAATCAATTCACAAATGGAAGAAAATTAATCAAATCCACAACTACTTGCAATGAAATAATGCTAAAGACAATTCAGCCATTAATCTATGAAATCAACTAAGCATACAAATACAATAAGAGGAGTCTTTGCTACTAGGGTTGGGAACTAACCCAATAGATTCAGCCCTTTGAGTCAAATTAGTGCTAGATCAAGGAAATTCTCATTATCATTATCATATCAGAAAAATACATAACAATGTCTTACACAAGTCTTGAACTCGAAAAATTCTTAGTTCTTTCACATCAAAATTTCGAATCCTAATGAGGCTCTAGGCCTCATTATTTATAAAACTGAAGTCTCCAACAACTTCCTTAAATCTAGGGAGGCTTGGCTCCCAAACTCAAGATGTAATGGCTCTTTAACTATCACTAGCTCGACTGTCTTTTGATCTTCATGACTCGGTTGCTTACAACTCTGAGCTAGTGTGATTTGATGGAGAAATATTCAAATGAGTGAGGAGTAAATGAGGAGGATCTATCTCCTACAATCTCTCATCCTTGTATCATTCAATTTTATGCCCTTAGTTAGCCAAAATTGCCATTATTTGCTCTCAAAAACCTATAATCAATGCACATTAGTCCACTAGGCATAACATCTCACTTTTACTCATCTCATGAAAAAAAATATAATCAAAATCTGTAAGGAATTATGAGAAGAGTTGATTTAAATAAGCTTGGAGGTGTATTAAGGTCCATATAGTTACCCAATGATGAGGCTCATCATCACCCCCTACTGAAAGTGTTTCTCATCCTCTGAGAAACACAATCTTTATCCATGTCCTTCATTGCTCTAGTGGCTTCCCTAATATCTCATGCTTCTGATGTAGTTTCCTCTTCATGTGAATAGAATCCTGCCCTCCTCTCTATCTCCTCCCACTGGTTTCTTTCTTCCTCTTCCTTCCTTCCTTATAACAATCCTAAGCGCAGTGGTGGACTGAGCCTCCAGCCAATCCAATTGACTTTAAGGCTTTGGAGAGCTTGCTTGTACATGGGTGTTCTGTTTAGTGCCTCTCTCATTCTCTGAGGGGAATGGTACTCTCTGATTTTTAGGCTGTAGGGCAAAGTGGTCCATCTCCTTTAGCAATCTTGCATGTTGTCATCCCCTAACAACCTAAATATGTCCTCAAATTGTGTGACTGCTTGCTTTCGGGTAGCAAGGTACCTAGGTGCAAGATTAGGGTCATTTGCAATCATGTTGTCGGTGCTGATGACAACCATTGGATTTGCTTTCTTATCTCTTATCATGAGGGGTTATGTCTCTTCTCTTGTCATTACTTTCTTCATCTCTGGAGCTCTTGCCTCCTCATGATTCATCGATGCCAAGGCCATCAATTGCAAGTCCCTTAGTTTTGAATTTGGGTACCACACATTCAGATCTATCAAGGCCAAGTTGTATAGGTAAAACTAAGACATTTTAGCTCTATTCTCCAAGGTGCTTTAGTCACAGAGATCAATGAATTGTCTATAGTATTGGAAGGGCATAGTGCCTGTCTGTGCTAAAGTCCTAATTTGGAACTGTAGCCATTGTTCCTTAAGATTCGATGCATAGGACTTTGCTGGCATCTTGCACTGGATTGCCTCTAAGGAAAAATTGGCCACGAATGCTAATTGACTTTCTCTCTCTTGTAACTGTCCCCTTAGCCATGCATTCTCTGCTTCCAACTAATGTTTCATCATTACCTCTTTGTCCCTTATGTTGCTCTGCTAAGTCTTCAATGACAATAGGAACTTTGGTGGATGTTTGATGTTTTCCTTTCCTGAACCTTATACTTTTTCTTGTCCTAAAGTACAATGGGGTTTGTCTCTGTCTCTTCCCTATTTACTTGATAGGTGTAATTAGGGAAATAAGAGCAGTTTCTACCTCTTTCTCAATGGGTTCTGGAGATACCCTTGGTGATTCCTCGACCATTTTCCCTTGAAATGTAGATCTATGTTCTTCCTTGCCTTTTGCTTCCTCTTTTCCATTCTCCTTCTCATCCTTGCCTTTATCTTCTTCTTCTCCCTCCAGCTCCTCACTTTGATCATCATTTTCTCTTTTTGCATCTTCTTCTATCTCTTCATCACTTTCCTCCTCCTTTTCTTCCTTTTCTTCCTCTTATGTTTCCTCTTCATCCCTCTCTATTTCCTCTTCATCCCTCTCACTAGCAGTGGGGCTTTTGTCATATTCAACAATTCTTATTTCTCCCTCTTTCCGCATGTCTCTGAAAGTTTTCCATGTAATAGGGAGTCTTAGGTTTTGGAGGGAATCTTCTAGGATAAGTTTGATTAACCCATGATGGGATAGATGTTGATTGTTTCCTTCCTGCACCTTGATGCTCATATCTATCACTGATTGAAGAAGAATGTAGGGTATGCTCAGTCTATTTTGAGGAGATGTGTCTGCTCCAAACCTCAGTTCTTAGAGAAGCCCGAAATGGTATACATATACCACATTGTATCTTCCTTCACATGATATATACTTAATGCGGTGGTAGCTAATTTCATTCCAAGGGTATGGCAGGATTTCTCTTCTAACCCCATTTTTGTCTTCCATTGCCTCCTCTTCTTCCAAAAAGAATTTCTTCTTTGCAAGTTGGTTGTTACCCTTATATTCCTTTCTCTAATACAACCCTAAAGGAAGTGTGGTGATTCTGCCTATGACTTCAGGGGTGACTTATACTAAGAGGCCTTTCACCACAGCAGTGGCATTGTTAGGCCCCTATAATACTAGTGATTCCCCCATTACTATTGTCATTGTATCCCTTATTGTTATTATTGTTCCCCTATTGTCCCCATATTTTTATTAGTATGCCCCATAGAAACCCACTATTGTTATTTTTGTGCCCTTATGTTATTATTGTTATGTCGGCTTGACTATATTGTGACCCCTTAGACTCCTCTATATAGAAGGGAGGCTTAGTCATTTGTATCATCCAAGAATTTTTCATTTGTGTCATTTAAAGGAGGTTTCCCCCTCGAAGAGGCTGAAATATAAGGCATTGATCTATCTTTTCTATCTTTTTGTGAGCTGGTTTCCTAACATTTGGTATAAGAGCTTTGGATTCTAGGGTTTCGCTGCTCCAAACAGGGCATCATGGAATTTTCGCTATAAATGTTTTCTGCGATGTTTCAGAAGCTACCAAAAACCCCATTCGAGCTGAAATCATTCAGAATTTCAGGTTCAAATTTCAGAGCTTGTATTGTCATATTTGTGGAGATATGATTTGAGGAAGTTAGGGTTTTTGCAAACTCCTAAATTACATTCTAAATAGGTGACCTCGGGAAATCGTCATAACTTTTGTTTTGAGCATCAGATTGAAATTTTGTAAGAAGATTCAGAAAGAGGATGGCCTGTAGTTTTATGTGTATCAGTTTCAGGTACTAAAGTCAAAATAGTGATATGTGGAATGTCATACAATTTCGCTCTACTAAACTAGTCTGTAATCAGGTCACCATGGGTGATTTGGCATAACGCTTCCTTGGAGAATCCAATATTGATAAAACTTGGGAGGTTAGAAAGAGGACTCAAAGGGCCAATGCATGACAAGATTTCATATATTCAAGATCCACAGTTTCAGAGATACAACAGATTCAATATTGAGCTCTTACAAAGTGAAAAAAAGGTGTGTAGTTTTTTTTAATTTTGTATAAGATTGGTTTGAAAAAATAGTTTGAAGGAATTCAAAGGGAATAGCGAAGAATTATTAGCATTAATTAATGCCCTGAAGAAAGAAAATGGAAACACCTAGTAAACAACCTGAAAGCTCTAGCATGACTAGTGAAGAAGAGGAAGAAATGCAACATGATATATCAAAATTACAAGACCAAGTACAACAAATTTCACTCTCACTAAAGGTAAATGAAGCCAAGAGGAATGGCGTGGAAGCTAATATGAATGGCATGCAAGTTAAGATGGATGGTGTTAGGGGTGATTTTAGGGGCGAATGTTCGCCCTTTGGCGAAATTAAGGGGTTTTAAATTTTTAGTGGGCGATTATTTTGTATCATAGTACATTTTTACAAATCACCTCAAATAGCCCACCTTATTTTAAGGGAGAGGGTAAAAAAGGTAAATTTAGCCCTTGAAATTAGGAGTTACAACCTTCCATTCGCCCATTTTCAAGAATAGGTTTTATTTAAGTGAATCCATTCGCCCATTTTCAAGAATAGTTTTTATTTAAGTGAATCCTATGAGCCAAAGGCCCAAATACCATATTTATAAAAGAGGTATGGTAAATTAATAAAAATATAAATAAATGAGAGGTATGGTAAATAAATAAAGCATTTTTATATTTACTCCATAAGTCACCTTATATACATGCAAGGGTGTAAACAAATAAAAATATAAGTAAAGTGGAGGTATGGTAAATAAATAAAACGTCTTTTATACTTACTCAAAAGGTATGGTAAATAAATAAAAATATAAATAAACTAGACGCATGGTAAATAAATAAAACCTCTTTTTATATTTAGTCCATAACCCTCGTTCTATTTATGAAGGCTCAAGAAAGAGGTTTATTTAAGTGAATCCTATGGGCCAAATACCATATTTGTAAAAGAGGTATGGTAAATTAATAAAAATATAAATAAGCGAGAGGTATGGTAAACAAATAAAACATTTTTTATATTTTCTCCATAAGTCACCATGTATTTTTGAATGGTATGGTAAATTAATAAAAATATAAATAAACGAGAGGTATGGTAAACAAATAAAACATTTTTTATTTTTATTTTTATATTAATACCATGCAAAAAACATTATTAACCCCAATATTAGTATTAATAAAAATAAAAATGGCACATGGTATTGACCCATGGTATTCACCAAAATGGCACATGGTATTGACCCATGGTATTCACTTGGAATGTAGCCTATTTAAATGGAGGAATTAAACCATAATAGATCCATATTTACTCTGGATCTACTAACCCCCGAGAGGTATCAAATATCGTGATATGCAAACTACATAGAGTGAAAAAATATTTGATCCGATCAAGAGTAAAAATGGATGTTGTACTTTAATGTATGTTAAACATTTTAGCTTGGTTAAAATAAAAGTAAAATAAAATCAACTATTAATTTTATTAATTTTTATAAATTGCTAATAGTAATTTTTAAGCTCCAGGTTTACGATAACCCATGGTATTGACCCATGGTATTCATGTGAGCATAGACTATTTAAAGGGGAAATTCTATCTTAGATCCATCTTAATTCTCGGTCTACCAAGTGCTCAGAGGGATAAATAGATTTCATCCCCCTAAGAGTGGTAGATGTGGAGTTAAGATGGATATAGGTTGGTTTTTATGATAATGAAGATATTAAATAGACTTAGGAAATTATATTGTAAAAACATCTTAAGGTGAATGGTTAAAGCATAGACATTGGACAAGTATACTTGTATACTTCTGTTTTAAACTGAAACAAATCCAGGGCTAAAAGGAATGGATTGATTGCACTAGTCATCCTTCTATAACTTTCCAACATATGCTGGAGTAACAGATTGTAATTTGGGTAATTTTTCTAATTGCAAACAGGAACATACTTGTGTATTGGCAGGGTGGTTACGAGGTCCCTAGAAGTGGAGTAAACAGAGTGTAATTTGGGTAATTTTTCTAATTGCAAACAGGAACATA
>APFE030475239.1:61057-83432 GCA_000404065.3 Pinus taeda | reverse complement strand
GAAGCAAGGGAGGAATGGAAGAATGATGAAGAAGTGTGGGCACTCATTCAAAAGTTACAACAAGATCCCAGTACATCTGATACATTTAGCTAGAAAAATGATTCATTATGGTACAAAGATTGCTTATACCTATGTAATAATTCCCAACTCAAATAAAATATTCTTATGGAATTGCACACTTATCCCTTAGGAGGTCACTCAGGATTTTTAAAAACTTACCACAGGTTTAAGAAGGAATTTTTTTGGGATGGCCTTAAATCGGATATTCAAAATTTTGTGGTGGAGTGTTTAGTTTTCCAACAAAATAAAGTTGAAACAATTAAGACCTCGGGTCTATTACAATCTTCATCCATTCTAAGCCAACATTGGGAGGAGGTTTCAATGGATTTTATCACAGGTTTACCCAAGCCCGAAGGAAATATTTTCATCATGATGGTAGTTGATAGACTTACCAAGTATGCACACTTTTGTGCATTATCACATCCATTTAAAGCTAGTACAGTTTCTACTGCATTTATGGAAACAATTCAAAAGCTACATGGAAACCCAAAGATTATTGTAAGTGACAGAGATCCCATTTTCACTGGAAAGTTTTAGATAGAATTATTTTCTTGTCTCGGTACTCAGTTAGCTTATAGCTCATCTTATCATCCTCAATCTGATGGGAAAACTACGATAGTAAACAAATGTTTGGAAGGATATCTTCGTTGCTTTGTATTTGGTAAACAGACATAATGGGTAAAATGGTTGCCTCTGGATGAATGGTGGTATAACACTTCCTTCCATACTGCAGCAAAAATGACCCCATTTATGGCACTTTATGGATAGCATCCACCATCCATCACATCATATTTAAAAGAAAATTCTAGGTTCAAGCAGTGGAACATCACATCGAGCATCAACAACAAGTTCTCCAACTCTTAAAGGATAACCTCACATTGGCACATAATAGAATGAAACAATAGGCAGATCAACATCACAATGAAAGAAGTTTTGATGTAGGTGACTGGGTATTCCTATAGCTAAAGCCATATAGAAAAATGTCCCTCAAGCAAGCTAAGAAGGATAATAAATTATCACCAAATTATTATGGTCCGTACAAGGTGTTGCAAAAGATTGGTACCATGGCATACAAATTGGAGCTTCCTGCAGCTTCCCAAGTGCACACAATTTCCCATGTTTCATGTTTAAAGAAGGTTATAGATGACAAGCTCCCAATTCAAACAATATTTCCATAACTTGACAAGGAAGCAGTCATAGAAACAAGAACTCGACAACTATGAAATCGATCAATTTTGGAGTATCTCATCAAGTGTAAGAACTTATCCGTTGAAGATTCCACATGGGAGGATGAGAATTTTATATAGAAGCATCCAAAACTACTCAAGTGTTGAGGAAAATGATTTTCGGAAGGAGTGGGGCATGTTAGGCCCCTATAATACTAGTGATTCCCCCATTACTATTGTCATTGTATCTCTTATTGTTATTTTTGTGCCCCTATTGTTATTAATATTCCCCATAGAAACCCACTATTGTTATTTTTGTGCCTTTATGTTATTACTGTTATGTCGGCTTGATTATATTGTGACCCCTTAGACTCCTATATATAGAAGGGAGGTTTAGTCATTTGTATCATCCAATAATTGTTCATTTGTGTCATGTAAAGGAGGTTTCCCCCTCGAAGAGTCTAAATTCTCTTTCCTGGTTTCCTTGCAAACTGAGCTAGATGATTTCATAAATGGAGGGAATGATGGGATGATGAAGAATATGGAATGGAGTGAAAACATGAACTATATAGGTCATTTTGTTCCTGTTTTTATTACTCTGATCCTCCTCCTGTTGACTTACAAACAACATTTTCAAATTTTTTCTTTTCTTAATTTTTTTTTGTTTTTTTTTCGTATTTTTTTTTTTTGAAAACAACTAGCCTGCCTCCAAGAGGTTTTCATCCTAGTTGCATGCCCTAGGTGCCTCAAAAGACTTTTTCACCCAAAGCTCTTTTGATTTGTTTTTTCTTTTTTTGACACCATTGGGCCGCCTGAAGAGGTTTTCAACCCAATAGTTGGACTCAAGTGCCTCATGGAGGTTTTCACCTGAGTCTCTTTATTTTTTCTCTTTTTTTTCTTTTTTCTTTTTTTCATTTTTTTTTCATTTCTTTTTTTAAGTGACTTGATGGGGTAGAAGTTAAGACTTGCTCCACTACCATCACTGTATTGCTGATGTCATTGATGAATTCTTGCTTTGATAAGGGCTTCTTGTAGACCTTCAATATGTGCCCATTGACGAGTAAAGGAATAGCCTCTGTATCAATGGTTCTTATCTGCATTGAACCATTATCATGACATTTTTCTATGACATAAGGGCCTAACCATCTAGTCCTTAACTTGCCTTTAAAATCCTTGTATCTGGAATCTTACAACAAAGCCCAATCACCTTCTCGAAATTGTTTGTCCTTTATGTTCTTCTCATGCCAAATCTTCCTTTGAACTTGAGTCATCTTTGTGTGTAGGAGGGCCTGCATTCTAAACTCATCTAACCCATTCAGCTAGACCAATCTCTCTTTTTGTGCCCTAGTGAGATCTAGATATAGTTGTGATGCCATTCTTAAGGTTTGTATTCAAATTCAATGGATAACAAGGCCCTCTTCCCATAGACCAACTCATAAGGAGTGAATCTAGTGATGATCTTCCAGGTGGTAGTGTAGGCCCAAGTGGCATCAACTAATCTATCTTCCCAGTCCTTTTTGTTGCTTCTAATCACTTTGGTCAAAATGCGCTCCAGTTCTATGTTGGTCACCTCCATTTGCCCATTAGCTTGTGGGTGGTAAGGAATGGATGTTCTATGTTTGATCTCGTGCTGACTTAACAAACTTTCAATCATGTGAGATGTAAATTGGTTGCCTTGATTAGTGACCAGTTCTCTAGGGTACCCAAACTTATAAAATACATTTTCCCTTAAGAACTCAGCCACTTTCTCCTCTATTGCTGCTTTGATGGCCTTTGCTTCAACCCACTTGGCTAAATAGTTAGTGCACAAAATGATGTATATCTTTTGCCTGGATAGAGGGTCAACGGGTCCAATGAAATCCATGATCCACTTGTCAAATGGCTCGAAAGGCACTTGACGTTGCAGAGGAATTTCATCCCTTAGAGTAGGTTTTCCCATCCTTTGGCATCGATCACACTGACTAGTATACCTCCTCACATCCTGGTGAAGAGCGAGCCAGTAATAACCAACTTGTAGCACCTTGAATGTTGTCCTCTTGGCTACAAAGTAACCTCCACAAGGCCCATCATGATAGGCCAGAAGGACGTCAACGACTTCCTCCTCCCTGACACATCTTATCAGAATTTTATCCAGGCCTAGTTTGAAGAGGTTTCCCCCAATCCAAGTGAATGGGGCGCTCTTCCTCACAATCTTGCTTTTCTCTTTGGAGGGAAAGTTCGGTGGAAACTGTGTAGACACAAAGTAGTTTGCTATGTTAGCAAACCATGGAGAGAGAACTAAAATGGTGAATAAGTGTTCATCTGATAATTGTTCATCAACCATTCCTTCCTCCTCTGTAGGAAAAGTTAATCTGGATAGAAAATATGCAACAACATTCTCCTTGATAGTCTTATCAATAATAGTTAGATCAAATTGTTGTAATAAAAGTAACCATCTAATAATCCGAGCATTCACATCAGGTTTATTCATCAAGTATTTAATTGCAGCATGGTCAATATGTACAAATGTTTGGTAACTTGTAATGTAATGCCTAAATTTGTTCAATGAATTCACAATAGCTAGAAGCTCCTTTTTAGTCATGTGTAGTTCAGTTCGGCCTTTGACAGATTCTTACTGATGAAGTAAATGAAATAAGGTAAATTTGTCATATATCTAGCCTAGAGCTGCTCCTATGGCTTTGTGAGAGGCATCATCATGTATATGGAAAGAAAGGGCCCAATTTGGGCCTCGGAGAATAGGTGCAGTGGTCAACTTATCCTTCATGGTGTCAAGGGCCTCTTGACATCTTTTTGACCATAAAAATTCAGATTCTTTGGCCAATAAATCAAATAAAGGAGAAGCTAAATTTCTTAAGTCTTTTATAAATCTTCAATAGTATCCAGCTAAACCTAAAAAAATTCTGACATCCCTCTGTTTTTGCAGAGGTGGGACCCTTTGGATGATGACTATCTTATTTTGGTCCACCTACAGTCCTTTCTGGGATATCGAGTGACCTAGAACAGTCCCTGTATTCATCAAGAACTCACATTTGGGACTAAGGGACAAGTTCATTTCAATGCATTTGCTGAGCACCTTACCCAAGTTGCATAAAGCTTCCTATAAATCACACCCATAGGGTGTAAAATCATCCATATAAATTTCTACTACATCATGGACTAGCTCGGTAAAGATACTCAGCACTGCTCTCTGGAAAGTGGCAGGGACATTGCATAGGCAAAAAGGAAGGACCCTATAAGTGAAAGTACACTAAGGACAGGTGAAGGTGGTTTTATTTTGGTCTTCTGGGCTAATATGGATTTGATTATACCCGCTGAACCCATATAGGAAAGAGAAAAAAAATTTCCTTGCCAGGCCATCTAGCACTTGGTCAATGAAAGGTAAAGGGAAATGGTCCTCCTTTGTTGCTTTGTTTAACTCTTTGTAATCAACACAAATCCTCCACTTCCCATTTTTCTTTGGAACCAACACCAAAGGAGAAACCCACTCACTGTCCGAGATAGGGTAAATGAATCCTGCATCTAGCAGCTTTTGTAGTTCTTCTTTGATTATATCCTTGAGAGTTGGATTCATTCTCCTTTGGGGTTGTCAGACAGGTTTGCAACCTTCTTTGATATAAATGTAGTGAGTACACACCAAGGGGTGCACTCCCTTCGTTTCCTTGTAACTCCAAGGAAAGGCATCCAGATGTTCCCTTAGCATGTTGCACAATTTTTCTTCTTGGTGTACAGAAAGTGAGGGGTTGATTTCCAAAGTTGTTTCAGGGCTAAATTCTATAGTTTTGACATGGGTAGGGTTTGAATTAGCTAAGAATAGATCAATATTATGGTTGCTCTTGGTTTCCTATACTACTTCCTCTAAGGACAAGGTGTTGGGAGTTGGACTTTGGAGTATGTGTTCAATCAAATCATCTTTGTCCGGTTTTCCTCCTCCCATGGTTGTTTCTAAGGCATAGAGTTTGGTTGAGTAGACTTCATCTTCTTCCTCCTCTTCTAGCCATATAGGTAAGTCATGTTCTAGAGATGGATGAGAAGGAGGGTACAAGACTAACTGCTTGGATATATGCCCATTTTTTATAGTCATATTTCTAGCCTTGAAGCTAATGTAGGCATCAGCAGTGGCTAACCAAGGTAACCAGTAAGCTTAGCCTTAGGTTGGAGAACTAGGAAGTCTACAGGGAACTCCCAAGAGTCAATGAAGACCATCACATCCTCAACAATCCCCTCAGGGGTTACTGTGGAACGGTTTGCAAGTTGCAAGATTGTTGGGGTCTTTCTTAATGAATCCTGGAGATTGAGCCTGAGCATGGTGTCCTTAGTCATTACATTAATGGCAACCCCAAGGTCAACCAAAGTGTGTGGGACAATAATGTCATCAATGTGCACATCTACTATAGGGCTTCTAGAGTCCAAATACTTTGGGTAAATTACCTGCCCCAACATTAAGTTGCACAATTGTCTAATGACACTAATGGTAGGGGTGGCTCTTTTTCACCTCCCTGGATGTTTGAAACACTTCTCTTTAATAAAATTGTTGTAAATAAGTACATCCTTGATGGCTTGGAGAAGTGGAATTTTTACACATAGATTTTTCAATTCACCCAAAAGTTCATTCTCTTCTGGGGTAGGTTGGACCTGATGAGTTAATCTCTCAGGAAAGGGTGGTGGATTCACTCTAGGGAGGCTTTCCTCTCTTTCCTCCTCACTCTCCCTAGGTGGAGGTGGAGGTTGGTTTTCCAGGAGCCAAAATATTAGGTTAATTTATTGAATCTCCACAACCTAAGCAGGATAGCATGCCTCTCCACTGTACACTTGTTGTGCCTGTCTATTGTCCAGGTTCAGATTTGGTTGGTCATGCATTTGAGATTGTTTAGGTGGAGCAGGGTGTAAAATCTATGGTTAAGTAGGAGGTGTAGGCAAGAAAGCTGGAGCATTGTTATATGGGGGCTTCCACCCCTGGGGTGGTGCATTCCACTGAGGTTGTGGTGGAGTATATGGCTGAAATGACTAGTTGGTCGGATGGGAATGATACCGAGGTACAAAAGACCAAGGAGGAGGTGTAGACCAGGAGGAATGAGTAGGGCAGTTCCAAGAGGGAATGGATGTGTTCTGGTTAGGGTTGTAATATGCATGGGATGACCCTACATGCCCTACTGGTATGGCCGAGGCCCATGATATCTCCTTTGATTTATGTAGCAGATTTGTTTAGTCACCCCTTCAGTTCCCTGATACACAACTTTTAGTCCAGGTAGAGAAGGGCACTTGTCTGTGGAGTGGTTTTCTTCACAGAACAAACAAATTTCAATCAAGATTAATGGAAATTCATTCCTAGGGTGCCTCCTTGTGCATCTAGGGCAGAAGATGGCTAAGTCTCTTTATGCTTCCTCCTGCTTTCTCTTGATGTGCATAGTGTCCATCTGTAGGGAAAGGGTTTTCAACATTTCACTCTTGAAATCTTCTAGCATATTTCCAATTTCACCTTTTATGGATGTGTTGGAAGAGGATGGGTTGGTCATTGATTGACTACCCCTACCCTTTTTTCTAGTTTCCCTAGAATGATTCCTAAAGACAATCTTGATATCTTCATAGATTAGCTGGTAGATATCCTCTCCTGCCAGCAGGTTTAGGGTATCCAGAAGATCTTCCCTTACCCCTCAGAGCAGGACTAGCTTCAGTGACTCAGTATCAAGTGTGCACCTGGCCCTTTTGTAGTTAAGCTATAATATTTATTCATAATACTCTAGGGATTCATCATGCCCTAAGGTCATCCTAAAGATGTCTTCTTTAGTGTCTTTGGATTTGCAATAGTCTCAATACTTGTTGTTGAAGGCTTGCTGCATTTGAGCCCAGGTTGTGATTCTATCCCTAGGTAAACCCATGAACCAGCGTAGAGCTGCATCCTTGAGAGTGGATGGGAATAGTTTCAACTTTTGCTCATCAGTGGTGTAACCATAAGTTATGCATATGACAACAAACTCAAACAAGAAAGTTTCTGGATCTTCTGAGGTCAGGCCATGGAAATGAGGAAGAACAGAGGGGCTTATGTTATTCATCTTGGTATCCCCATTAGTTTCTATGATGGGACATGCACCCTCAATTCTTTCTCTATCTCCTCTATCATTTCTATTTTCAGCCATTAGGTCAGTTGGCATGGGTTCTCCTTATTCTTCTCCCCCTGTAGGCTCTTCAAAAATCTCTGGTTGTTCGCCCAAGGGGTCCTCCAATTCACAACCACCGAAGAAGAGGGAATAGAAATTTTCCTAAGTTTTCCCTAATCCTACGAGGCATGAAAGAAGTTTTTTCGCTTAGTTTTGTGGGTTTTTATTCAAGCTTTGAGACTAATTGCAGAATTGAAATCACAAATTGAATGAAAACTAAGTGCTTGAATGAATCTCACTTGCAGAATGGAAAAGAAAGCAAACTAACTTACAATTACTTTTGCAGAAATGAAGCTAATAGCAGAATGTCAGAGATAAGAAATGGAAGAAAGTAAGTAGAAATCACATATTACTCAAACACCTCCCGGTAACGGCACCAAAAAGGTCATGAGCACCAGTATTGCAACAATAATGCTGCAACTCTTGGGGCTACCAACTTTAGTTTATCAACCCGGGGTTCGTACAAACTTGGAGGTGACAGTGTTGTATACACAAGTAGATGTGATAGATCTGCTCTTTGTCACTGCTAAGATTGCGATAAACCACCATCATTTTTCAAACCAGTCTTCTATTAATTCATAAGAAGCTTTATTACCAATGAGAAAAAGGGAAATTTGCACTAAAGGAAATCTTGTCTACTGTAGTAAGGAAAAGACTAAAATTAAATGCTTAAACACACCATTCATCTAATTATTTCTAAGAGGCTTTGCCTAAAAGAATGTTAAGTTAACATGTGTGTGATCCTACTGTCCTAGGCATGTAATTTGAAACATCTAAACATTCTACTGCTATGCATGTAAATGAACAAAATAACTTTTTTCCCTTTTTGTCTTTTTTTGTGTGAAAATGTGAATGCTAACTTCCCTTGGTAATGTGTCAGGTGGATTATGGATGATGGTGAATGGTCAGATGGCTTGGGAGGAAAATAGGGGTCTTATCCTATCTTCCTAAGTGATTTTTCCACAATTCGGCTTCAAAATAAGCCACTACAGGTCGACCTACAAGATGTCCTAATGCCTCCAACAAGATGTCCTAATGCTCCTACAGGATCCCTTATACTCCTACAAGATCTGGCCGAGAGAAGGAGGAGGGATTTGGAAGTTGGTGTATGGCTTAGGGAAGGTGAATGGTGGATGAAATGAGGAAAGGGAGTGGCTAGGACTCCTTCAGAACTCGAAACAGAGTTTGTGAGATGGTTGGATTTTCTCAACAATCTTGGAGAAATGTCCTTATGGAATGATGAATTTGGTGAGGGATTTAGTGGAAAAAGTGATAACCATGGATGGATGAGGTTAGGATAGTGTTTTTGGTCATGAAATCTCTCTGTACTATTGAAACTTCTACACTACATCAATCACTGACATTTATCCATGAATCATGTTAAACAAGAAAGATTCTCAATTAACAAAAGAAAACATAATTTCATGAGCTAGTTGCCTATTTCATGCATCGAAAAACTTGTAGAATAATGTGAAACCTTTATGAGATCTAAAGCAAGGCTGAATATATCAAAAATGGAAACTAAATCCTATTCTTGAAAACTAGTAAAATTCTGACCTAAGTAACAGAAAACCCTAAATTCCATGAGAAATCAAAATTCTATTTTTTTGGGGTTGCATGGGAGTTATTTCCTCAAACCATGGCCCCTGAAAGGAGGAGTGAGGCAAAATCCACCTACTAACAACTTTTTGATATTCCTTTATCTTCCTAAGATACTGCTAAAACAAACAAATGGAAGCAAACTAATCAAATCCACAACTACTTGCAATGAAATAATGTTGAAGACAATTCAACCATTAATCTATGAAATCAACTAAGGATACAAATACAAGAAGATGAGCCTTTGTTGCTACGGTTGGGCCCTAACCCAAGAGCTTCAGCCCTCTGAGTCAACTCAGTGCTGGATCAAGGAAATGCTCATTCTCATTATCATATCATAAAATTACATAAAAATGTCTTCCACAAGTCCTGAACTTGAAAAATGCTTAGTGCTTTTACATCAAAATTTTGAATCCTAATGAGGCTCTAGGCCTCCTTATTTATACAAATGAAGTCTCCAATGAATTCCTTAAATATAGGAAGGCTCAGCTCCCAAACTCAAGATGTATTGGCTCTTTAACTGTCACTGGCTCGACTGTCTTTTGATCTTCATGACTCGGCTTCTTGCAACTCCGAGCTAGTTTCATTTGATGGAAGAATATTCGAATGAGTGAGGAGTAAATGAGGAGGATATATCTCCTAAAATCTCTCCTCCTTGTCTCATTCGATTTTCTTCCCTTAATTAGCCAAAATTTCCATGATTTTCTCTCAAAAACCTGCAATTAATGCACATTAGTCCACTAGGCATAACATCTCACTTTTACTCATTTCATTAAGAAAAATATAATCAAAGTATGTAAGGAGTTATGAGAAGAGTTGATTTAAATGAGCTTGGAGGTGTATTAAGGTTCATATAGTTACCCAATGATGAGGCTCATCACTGATCTTAGGATTGTAGTTCTACATGGGGATATATATGTTGGAGCAGATCTAGAGGGGGAATGACTCTTAAGATGGATTTTTGATTTATGATCAGTCCTCTTTTCCATTCACAATCGTGGCCCTCCTTCTAGCACCAAAATGTTGAAGCCTCGAAATTCCATTGCAACAACATGGGGGATAACCACCCGATCTGGACTTTGGAAGTAACTCCTTTTTTGTTTGATATGTTGGATTCGACTAGGGATAATGGAACCAATTTCACAACAAAAATTGATAGGATGATGATTGTGGTTTGAAATAAGGTATAACGGTAAATGACTTAACTAAAATGATCTAATTAAACAACAAACACATGCATCTATCTATTATAACATTTATCTTAATATATACCCGAGGAATAACTTAAATCATGTGGTTTACAAAGATATCTTAGAGCAACAAGTAATAAAGATCATTCAATTGCTATAAAAGATGAAATCATTAATGATAATTATTTTGACTAAATAGTTAGGAAAAATAATTGTGAAAACTATATCACATATATCAATTGCTCACGTACTTAATAAGGAATTACAGCTAAAACATTTTACAAAAGTTCTATAATGTCAAACTGTAGCTCATATTCCATACGTAATACAATATAAGAAATTATTACGGCTAATTCATAAACAAAACTCAACCATAAAGATAGAAGAACCATATATGAGAGGTTCTACTCATGAAGTCGACAATATTGATCTACTTTCTTTCAACTAAATATACTATAAGAGTACAAAAAGTGCAAATTCAGTAGAGTATGCTTCAATTTCTAAGAAAATCAAGACCTTGTTCCAATTATATCATCAAGACAGTCACAAAAGTATAGAAGTGAAAACCTTTACAAAGTGTTCTTGATAAAGTTTTGGACCTTTCTCTAAATTCATGAGAGAGGGATAAATAATACAAAATATGTATCAAAAATAGATTATTACACAAAAAATTGACGAGGTTTCAAACAACTTTCCTTAGAATAAGTAAAATGAAAATAAAATATAATAAAATGATGACGAGATTTTCCAACTTGAATGGTTCTAATCAACCATTCGGTCCTTCAGTTCGCAGATATCTATCATTGGCTTCACCTAGGATGACTGGTTGATTATAGATCTTAATTTCCCCATATATACAACATCAGAGAGTGGTGGCACCATCTTTTGAGTGGAATTTGTTAGATAGCGCAGAGTCATCTATTGATTGTGCGGTTTCACCAGAAACTGCTAGTGAGTTTCTTAGTCAAGCTTAGAAATTTTTTTATTATCTTTTCTTTCATTTTGGTGGTATCTTTCAATTATCTCTCTAACTGTTTGAAGTCTGGGAGAATTTCCAACTTGAATTCTTTGATGAGATTAGCACTATGAAGGTTTTCAATCACAACTTCAATTATATTGTTTGTTGTGCTAGCTGCTCCAGCTATTGTCCTTTCTGCTTGATTCAGTTGTATGTCCTAATTAGTGAATAGAATATCCTTGTGGGACTCCTCAATTTTTTTAGGTCGGCCTTTCTACCTTCTTCTGATTCATGCCAAGAAATAAACTCTGAAATTCTCTTATTGGCCTCTTCATATTTCAACCTCTTATCAACCCCTTGATTGATTAATGCATCACTTATTTCAAAATATGGATTCATCAATGAGATTTTTTTGGCAGAATACTTCTTGTTGTTGTGATAACAGGGAGTTTAGTTCAAGTGATTCTTTAATAAATTCCTTTGTTTGATGGTTGTCTATGAGTTTATCTATTATAGTCTACATTTGATTAATCTGTGAATCCCTTTCTACGATGTCTACTTGATGCTATAATCTCATCGGTTCAAAATATTTTTGTATCTATGCCGTCTATGTCTCTTCTTGTCATGCTTTATCTCTCCAGGTTAAGTTTTTGTTCCAACAACTTAATTATTTATTCTTTATCTTTGAGAAAAAGCCAAACTTTGGTTGCCTTATTAATTATCGTAGTTGCATAAGCACCTACAAATTGTGATAGCTTAGTAAGGTTTTCTATTGGATTGATGCGGGTGTCTTTCCATACCAGCTCCATCAATTCATTTTCAAGAATTGTTATTGCTGGTGTATCCAATTTCCTCTTCTTTCTTTACCTCTTCACTACAACCTTATGTGTTGGGCTGTAGAAAATATTTAGTGGGGGTATTTCCTCAATTTTTAGAACAATATCTGAAGTTGGTTATGTTGGGATGATTTAATATCTTCAATAGTTGTAACCCCTTGTATTGCTATCTCCGTGCTAATGACCTGCTGAGTCTGTTGAGGAGTCTGAAATCCAAACATTCCTTTAGTACTCGTCTTTGTTTGTTGTACTTAAATATTTTTGTTAAATTTCTCCCATTTTTGGTCTAGATAAATGACTTTGGTCTTTTCTGCATGAACTTGTGTGGAGGCAGTCTCCATGTGTTCCTCAGTTGAGGCCTTTTTGGTTGTTTCTTTAACACTTTTCTCAGTGTCCTCCTCAGGGTTTTTCTCGGGGATTTCTTCCATATCTTGAGATAAGTATTTAGAATGTTATGAAATTTGAACCAATTTCCCTTGAGCTTCCCTATCAGAATTATGCTCGGGACCTTTCTCCAGGCTTATGCTGGGAGTGGGTTCTCTTCATTTACTTGTTTATTCAATCTGCAATAGGTCCAAAGGGACCTTTGTTATCCTTTTTTTCATGTATATATGGAAGCGGTTGAGGTCTTTTGGGCTTAGTTTTATGGATGTCAAATGTAAGGCTTAATAAAATCTTTTAGCTGACTTGAAGAGATCATTGAAATCATCATTCTCATGAGTAAATTGTCTAATTTTAACCATAGCAATGAAGTTTTAGGCAACCTTGTTAGGGTCATACTATCTTCCTGGCACAGTAGCCAGATTCAAGAATGCGATATTTTGTATCTCCTTTTCCACATGCCCAAAATCATGTAATGCAAAAGCACCACATTGCACTGAGAAGGTAGGTGAGATAGACTTCTTCATTTCTTTGAGGGTTTCAGTAACTATCAGGAACATATAATGGAAGAAAATGAGGAGCTTTGATACTCCCAAAATCTCTGACATAAGTAAATAACTCTCTGCCAAACCATGTTTTAGATTCCTATGATAGCCTGGGGGCTTTCTTATCAAAAATAGTTTGGTGAATTGGTAACATAACGCCATGAATTTTTTGTAAAGTGGGATTTAAACAATGATTCCCACAAAACCTTATGATAAACATGGATAGGAGTAGGGTCCTATAGACCCAGTCCATGTTTGGAACATTTGAACACAAACATATACTTTCCATCACATATGCACTCATATAAAAAGGAGGGATAATTTGAGAGGTGATAATTTTGTGTTGTCTATATTCTCTAATGGACATAGCCAAATTATCTGATAAAATATTGCTCCAGTTCATAATGATAGAATTAACAACAACATCAATTAATGGAACCCATTCAATAGAAAACTTGGTATTGTCTACCTTTCCAAATAGTCTACACAACGTTGTGGCTGCAAAATTATGCACGTCTAACACAGGTGCAATTAGGTACATGATTGTTTCCTCCCACTTGAACTTGCTGGATCCAAACCTCCAATTCTCCATGGTGTCCATCAGATCCTCATTTTCTTTCGTGAAGTGCTCAATGAAGGCTTTGTCGTATAGATTTTGTGGTTCTGGCAAATGATAGATTCGACGTAGATCATCTAGAGTAAATGACCCCATGACTTTGTGCTTTGAATTCCTAAATGTTCTGTTTGAAATGTCCACATTGTCGATGATCCATATTACCATATCAGTGTATGGAAATATTTTAGTCCTTGCAGCTATTCTATGCAGAAATAACATGCTGCTTCAAAATAATAAGCCTCGAATGAGACCTCATCATCAGTCGTTGCTTTAGTCACTAGGACCCTTGGGTTTTGTTCCTCCAATAGATTGTACATTGCTTCCTGTGAGGTAGTTCTACCATCCTTGTTGCATGTAGTATCAGATCATAGTGGAAGAATGTTTGAATCTTCAGACGCAATAGCCTCTGTAATCATATTTCCTTTCTTAGCCATTTTCCTTAGCATTGTCTTCTTTGGAAATTTCTTGAAATTTTGGCAATGGATAAAGCATAATGAAACACGGTTTGGAAATTAAAGCGAAAACACGATAACATAGTAAACTCTAAACTGACATAAAGGTGAAGCTTTTATTTCAATATGGGTAAAAAAATATATCAATCTTATTGAACCGTGAAAAGAGTAAATACGGTTAAACCTTATTAACTACTCATTAAGGCCTATGTGTGATTTTCTTTATGCCTCATCAAACCATTGCATCTCAAGTTGTAAATGATATTTCAAATTGGCGTGTTTTAAGTGCGATATATCAAGCAATTGCAATAAATGGCTTTATCGAAATATCGCAAATCAGTGATGTTGGGTATGTGGAATAGACCAATTCAAAGTCGCTTTGTTATTTTTTTTATTTGCGATGAGTGGCGTGCCTTTAACTTTTTTGAGCAATTTTCCCTAAACGGATGATTATTTCATTGAAACCGATATTCACGATAGGTCAAAATTGATTCAAGTTATAAAAAAAATTATTATTTCATTGGGTCTAGACCATAACGCAATTCGGAGTTTTTATGGTTTGTGCCTTTTTGAAAGTCACGATGTAATAAGTACTTTATATTATAAATAATACTCTAAGCCTTAAGGTTTTTAAAAAGAGTTTAACACTGCCTTCGGTCTTCTAAGGGGGTTCTTTTATATCGTTTCGAACACTTCGACTCATGAATAACTTTTTTTTTTACTTTGGGATTATGCAATTTGCGATAAAGCGAGAATGCTTAGTCATAAAGTGACTCGGCTTAATATCTTAAGTCCAACTAAGGTTTTATTCCCAATGGATTTAAAGGAAAGCTCTTATTTCTTAGTTCTTTTAATTTTTTTTTAAGGGTCCCCATTTATCAATACAACACTAACTATTATATAATCAATGGGGGGGGGGGTGTTGTTGAATAGTACAACAATTCCCAATAAACACAATGTTCATAGAAATTGACTTCTAGAGAGTTACTAGGAAAACATTTGACCATTCATTTGCTTTGTATAGCCCAAGTTATTTATCTCCAATATGTGTGGTTTCATTGACTAGACAAGAGGTTGACCCTATTAAAAATTAAATAATAGAGCAATGGAACACATAAAATATTGCAGAAATGTAAACATAAAAAAACATTAAACAAGAGAGACACAAATATATTTGGTTCATGCAATTTTGGCTACATCCATGGAGAAATAATTAGTCCTTCCTTTTATGCTATCTAGCAAACTAAATGGATACAACCTACAACAAATTTGTTGTATCTTCCTCTTCGCTCTCACATAGTCTCCTCCCTTCTCACACAAAATAATAAGACACAACTACATTACAATTCCCTCATACAAACTGAGGGTTTCCTTCTAGGGAGAAAAACATTAAATTAACATAACTTCTACTATCAGATCTTCCACTTAATGAATGACCCAAATTGACTATGAAATTACAATATTTTACAAGGCCATTTTTATCTAAATTTTTATTTTGGGGGTGTTGCAATTGAATCCCCCCCTAGAGGCACTAGTGGGGGCAAAGGCCCACCCACACACCCAACACCCCCCTGTGAAGGAGTGGGATCCAATCACAACTTAAACAAAACCTCTGAATCAGGAATGTAATCAAGATCCACACCCAACAGACCCATAGGTTTCAAATATAACTGCACTATTGCATATACTGGAGTTGTTATGCCCCAATAGCTTGTATAATGTCCCAATCCAAAGACCACTCACCAAAATTATCACTCCACGAACCATTTTCCATTAATCCTTCTCAAATATGGTATACACACTTGCATCATTATTCAACTGATAGATATTGGGTTTCTAGCCAAACCTAGAATATGTAGTACTCCCAATAATGTTCTACTCTAACTGTTCTTCAACAATAGTCAAACTAAACCTTTTCCATATATCATGGTTGTCAAATCATTTCCCAATTAAACATCCCTTCCATCATATTCTTCATGCTCGTAAAATCATTCCCTATGGGGTGTCATATGATAAAATGCTTCTAAGTCAATCAACCATGCCTCATGATTTAACTATGTACTTGTTGAAGCTAAATACGTGCTTCGTTCATCTGAAGAATTTATCCCTTCAATCAAATACTCATTAGACTCCTTTCTTTGCTTAGAAATATTTGACTTGCAATATCTTTTATATTGTATTGCTTTACTTTATTTCCATCATCTTCTTATCAACCTAGCAAGAGACTTAGATCTTCCTTTTGATATAGATCTTCCTTTGGATTACCTCTACCCATTGGTTTACCTCTTCCTAATAAAGAATATTAGGTTGATCATTCCATGTTCCTTCACTTCATCTCCTCTAATAACAAAGATTTAACCACATCATCAAGAGTCAATGTGGTCATATTACTACATATAGCCAAGGCTAAATTGTCCCAAAAGTTTAGCAAATAAAACAAACAATCGATACCTTTTTCTTCTTCAATAATGGATATATCCAAACTTAATAACCACTTTATCATAGTATTAAATGTATGAAGGTGTTATGTGAATGAATTATCCTCTGTCATCCTTAGAAGGTAAATTTTCTTCTGAAAAACAACTTATTAACCAACAATTTCAACTGGTTTAAGTTTCTCAACTTACTCCACATTTTCTTGCCAATGTCTACCGCCGAGACATTCAAAAATGCCAAATATGCAAGACAAATTCATATCATGTTCCTCACTTTTATTTCAACTTTCTCCCAATCCCCCATTGACATTCTATTTTGAGGCATTCAAGGATGCACAATGACCCACTATTCTCAATCTATGAGGAGATCCTCCATTTTAAGCTTCCAAAGCTAAAAATTCTAGCAATTAAATTCCTCGATCAATTCTTGTATTGTTATCCATCCTTATTTAACAAAATTTCTATCTTAACATTGTCATTCAAACATGCTTAACTCCAATATTGAACAAGAATTACAATTTTAAATAGTTTCAAGCTAAAGATCGTTAATATTTGATAGTAGATATGCTCCTATGTAACAAAAATGAGCTTTTCTACTAGAAGAAATTTCTCTAATACCAAATGTTAGGTTTAAGGCACCTAATTTGTACCTCAGATAAAAAAATACCAAATATAGAGTCGACTAGACATATAAACTAAACTAGAAGCTCAATTAACATAAAGCATTAAAGAATGTGAAAGCACTTAAATATCAAAAATTAAATAATGGCACGCCATGAAGAATTACATAGCACACAAATATTTTATCCTATAAACCCTTAGTCAAGAAAACCAACTAACATTTGAGTTCCACCACTCTTATATTCTCAACTCAATATTATAGCCAATTACAATGAATGTCAACCTTAGTCAAATAAGTCTAATGCATTCATCATACATCATTATCATTACGTTGTGTTATATTTAAAGGAAAAAGAGAAGCCTAATTTTAAGCATCTTAAACCACTATAAACTACTAGATATTATTAGCTAAGACATTAGGAATATCATGATTCATAACCATTTCCTAACTATAGTCAATTTCTTTTCAACCACTAGTTGACCTTTATTCAATCATCATCCTAAGTCAATTATGCTCATGCACTTGGTTACAATGCCTTCAACTTCTCTAGTGGACCATCATCTTTAGTCAACTTCTTGACTACCTATCAACTTTGACTATGGTAATTACTCTTTCAAATTGACTAATGACCTCTCAACTCAACCATAAACTTGTTATCCCTAGTTTATTTTCCAAAGTAGATGTATTGAGGTTCATTCCTAGTAGACTTACCCAACCATGTCATCATCAGAATGAATTCCATTCAACCAAGATTACCTACAAAGAGTAGAACACCTCAACGTATTGACACTACATCACACAACACTCTTGGAATGCATGTGTATTAGATTTGTAAAAGGTGTAATAAGTAGATCTATGGATGTATAAGAAGTTATGCTAGGCAGTTGAGGAGACAACATTCTATGCAAGGAGATGAATGAGAATGGTTAGGTGGATGAAAACATGTAGAGGAAAGATGGGAATACAACACAAGATGTTTCCCTAACTTGGGATTTACTATATGAACTCATTTAGAGGGTTACTTGAGATTATCATAGTCAAACATTTCAAGCCTAGTGTGTAAAGAAGGAAACAAACCAATAATAAACTTTTTATAGAGAATACATTTTTTATTTGTGATAGAGAACTATATCTTAATAAAATTGAATTAAATAATAAAATCTTAAACCAATTGACATGGGAACTCTTAAATATGACCTAATAATCCGTAAAAATGAAGATAGTGCATCCATAATTATAATACTTTGGTCGATGAAGCTACTACCACAACGTGTCACAAAACCATGTCCAGAAGTTTGTAGGGTTCTAATTTAGAGGTTTCCACTTGACTTCCACGTAGAGGGTGGAAAACTCGCAATAAATCTACCACCACTCCAATGTATATGTAGTGTTATCTATTCTAGTTTCTTGGTGTCTGGCATATTATGTTGGGAGTCATAATACATGGATAGAATTCAAATCCCAACATCAATGAATTCACCATCCATGTTCTTGAAATACTTAGGAAATTCAATCTTAGGATTTGACTAAAGAAATTCTAGAGTGTTTTATAATGATCCCTTCAACTTAGTTACAGACCATATTATTCATTGCAATGTGTCATTGGTGATTTGGCGAAGTTGAGTGAAGGAACTTCTAAACTAGAGTAGGAGGTTGGTTTATCCTTATGGGCACCATGTAGTAGTTTTGTTGAGAATAGATTTATTGAAATGTGTCATAAATTTATGTCATGAGTGCAATGATTTCTTCAATTAATAGAGGATTTGGCCCTCTTGATACACCAAAATAGAGTTTGAGAAAAAAATATTTGAATCTAGACCTCATGATAATAATTGAAAATTTGGCCCCCTTGATACACCAAAATAGAGTTTGAGAAAAAAATACTTGAATCTAGACCTCATGATAGTTGTATATCAAGCTTCAAAAACTATAGATATTTGATCGGTCGAAAAAAGGTATCAAAATAAGTGTACATTAATGTAAAAATCTTTACTTTGATATTAATTGATATTATTATTATAATAAACAAAAATATACTTAATATCAAAAAAACGCCAAAATAAATAAATAAACATTAAACAAAAATAAATTCATTTAGACTTTTCATTTTCATTTTATATTATATTTAAATTATTTTTAATCAAATTTAATAAATCAAACACATTAATAACTTTTATTTAATTTACAATTCTTTCACTACTTATGATAAATTACTATACTAAATGTTAAAGACAAAAACACACAAAATGCATCAATATCAAATAACTATATTATCAGGTAGTCTTTTCCACTTAAGTAGATGTTATGTTTTTAGAAAAAATGTAAATTAATATATGAAGTGGAAAAGTTGTATCCATGAAAACCGGAACCATTGTCTACCCTATCCCATGATTGGATAAGAAGGTCATGAGAAGAAGTTAATGTCCTTGTGGGCAACCATGATTGAATAAGAAGGTCGTCAGGCAAAAGTTAATGTTCTTGGGCAGTAAAATAAGAAAAAATGTATTTAGGGTAAATTTTTTCCCTTGCTCTATTGTAGATTTGATTTTCCAAAATGTCCATGAACAATAGCAATGAACAATATAAGTGGTGAATATATATCTCTCATGGATGTTTAGATTGACTTCATGGCTATACAACTTGAACTTTAATGCAAAATAAAGTGAACAATATAAGTGGTGAATATATATCTCTCAAGGATGTTTAGATTGACTTCATGGCTATACAACTTGAACTTTAATGCAAAATAAATTGTTTTCATGTTCTAGTATTATTCACTTGTTCTCTATTTTAAAAGAAAAAGTTGTTTCAATCGAGGCTTTCAATTTGGCTTTGCATTATTCTGTAAAAAGCTTATTGAACCCACACTGAGATAGGTGAAGTGTAATAACGGTGCATATGAAAAAAACTCAATACTCAGTAGTCATACTCTTACATATTAGAAGATATGAATTTTAATCAGCACCATGTAAACATAACCATTCAAACCCATTGTAATCATATTGTAACAATATTTACTCTTGTAAAAACTAAGTTATCCATTAAATCAATTAATTTGGAATGGAATATACCTATGTTTTTAAAAAAAGTTTTAAAAGAAATATATTTTTAATCTATTAGAGATATCATAAATGTAATAGACGAAAAAGTGTGGGTAGCAATTCAACCTACTCTTTGCATAGACATTATAGTCTAAGAAAATGAAAAGTATTTTCCTTCTAATAAAATTTATCTCCATATTGTCCATAGGAGCAAGTTATGATATATGCATAAAAGGAAATATCAACCCCTAAATTCTATATATGAATAAAAGGAAATATTAACCCCTAAATTCTTTTATCTTCTAAGAGACTAGCTAAAACATCTATTCAACATAAATGACTATCAAAATTATTTTGTAGAGCATGATATAATTACAAGATATATAATTGTACCGAGATGCTTATAGAAAGAAAAACTATGATAAAATATTTCTTGCTACTGAAAATATCAAACATATTACAGAACCAAAAAACCATAAACCATATATGAAGGAATTATAAATTTGAAAACTTGTTGTGATACACAGAAAGATTGACAAATTAAAACAACACGCTATAAAAAATTTCTACTTCATAATGAATGAAAGAAACCAATATTTTTATTAGGCTTTTTAAGAATAGAACTCAAAGATCCATAACGGCATACTCATATCAATACTTACTCTCAATGGCCAACCTTTTAGATTCTAAAATTGTAAGGTCAGTCATGTTGTTGGATGTAACTGCCTCAAAGAGCCATGTAGTATGAATTTATTTGTTTGGGGAAGCTTCTTTTGTTTCTCATGTTGTTAAATAGTATTATTTTTATATCTTCAAAAACATTATATAAAATAAACAAAATTGTTTATGTTCAAACATGAAAAGCCTTCATCCTTTGGTTGTAACATAAGGACATAAATGTTTGGTGGGTAGTAACCACTACTAAGTTTGCACATTTACACTTTTCCTCCTACATGTTAAAACATTGAAGAAAACATAAATAATGGTAGGCAAATACTTGCTCAAATTATGGTGGGTAGTAACTGATGATAAATAGTTTATTTATGTGAGTATGAACTATTTTCATGGATTTTAATGTTAGGTGGTTTTCTTACAAAAGTTAAAAAACATTGCAAAAATATTTGAAAATCATGTTATATTATGGAAAAAAAATTGAAACAATTATCCACATGGCACATAAGCTACAATAAAACCTTCAAATATTTAAAAAATATTTTTTCAATTTTATTTAAAAAAAAACTATTTTTAACTTAAAATATTATATCTTACCTTAATCAATACTAAACTAATTATTAATCACCAATAAATTCATTACTAGAAATCCTTCCTTAACAAAAACTAATAACTACATTACTTACTAATAAACAATATCCTAACATAATTATATTTAATATGTAAATTAAATTAAATTTCTATCAACTTGACCCTAACACCTATCACCCTCGCAATCATCTTGTTCATTTGCAGAATTCATCGATATATGTTGGCACGAAATCATTAACTTTTCAAAATTCACTTTATGAAATTCTTTAACACTATAATTTTATTTTTGGTGTTCTACATTGTTTCCAGTCATGTGATGGCATGGTTTCCAATTATGTGGTGGCATGGTTTATGTGATTATTTTTTTAATCAAAATTAATAAAATCAAACACATTAATATTTTTTATTTAGTTTCCCACTGCTTACAATAAATTACTATACTAAATGTTAAAAACAAAACACACAAATCGACCAATATGAAATAACTGCATTATACTAAAGTTAAAAACAAAACACACAAATGCATCAATATCAAATAACTGCATTACCTACAAAATGAAGAATATCCTAACATAATTATATTTAATAGGTAAATACAATCTCCATACCATAAATAAAATGAAATTTTTATGAATTTGTCTCATCAACCTAACAATAATTTTGTTTATTTTCATAGGTTAGCAGATACTATTATTAATTTTTTTTCACTCTAAAAAAGTTTTTATTTAAGATATTTGATTTTTTTTTAGCATTTGGTAGATTTAGAGTTAATATAAAGTTAGATTGGTTTAGAAAAAACATATTCCACATGAATATCATGGTTCTCATCAATATGGAACTAAAACTCATTGGTAACTTGACCAAATCAAATTTACCTTAAATTAAAAATAATAATAATAGCCTCAATTTTTATTTTATTATTGTAATTAAAGTTATTTTTATTTTAACATAAATTTTATTTTTACCAAATCAAAATGTCTATCGAACATTTCCAACATCTTTATCATAATAGACCTAAAAAATTGCAACAAAATTATTTCAAATTAATTGTATTTT